>PVJH01045479.1:0-12357 GCA_004026705.1 Nesogale talazaci
TCCATCTATTTTAAATTAAACTAGGGTAGAAAGCATGTCATTAAATTAAAAATTATAAAATATAATATAAATTATAATTCGTTTGCAAGCAGAAAACTAATTTAAGTAAGAAATACAAATTATCAGCATTCATATCAGCAGACTCAATTGTTTATGCAGTTGATGCCATAAATTATTATAAAGCTGACTCGTCATTGACACTCTAGATTATTATAAAAGTTAGTTATATGCAAGATGGTAAGACAATATACATGACTCTACTATTCTAGTGCATGAGTGCAAGGTTTATTCCAAATAAAATGGGTTGAAACATGTCTCGCTGATCAGTGAATGGGGCCAGACAGGTACGCTCAGTAACACACTTATCTTTGTCTCCTGGGTTTCTTCACAAAAAAATGATCCTAGAAGTCATGCACTCAACTGATTTTTCCCTCATTCTTTTAAGCAAGATCAGAACTAATGGAGCTGACTGGACGCAATGAATCCTAGCTGAAGGCTAGTCTTTACTTTGACAACATCATGAACGGAGCAATACCCAAGCATCATGGAGGTTTCTACGGGGATCTGTTAAGCTGGTTGCCTAAATGACAGAGAAATCAGTGTAACATTATGGCAACTGTTGAGGAGTTTTGAAAGGACAATTTTGGCAGATTATCTTGAGGGCACTAGGTGCCCTCTTTATTATAAAGAAGGCCATAGAAAAGCTACATGGCTGACAAAAAAGTCTGGAAAAGTCTGTGTGTTGTGCCACAGAAAACTTTTTTCTTTTCTTTCTTTCTGTAGTGATTTTTTCCCTTTAGGATGGCAAAAATTTTCCCAGGGAAATTTTACTGGAATCAAGTTGCTCTGCATTCATAGCCTGCTCTTCTGCCTTCTTTCTGCTGCCCCAGAATAATGAACATTTACAGAGCCATCATTTGAAAATGCCAAAATGGTCATTTTGATGTAGTATAAATTGAAGAGTACAGAATTCTTGACCGAAGAGCTGGATGGTGGGTGCACAAAGTTTAGAAGCAATATAGACCTAGAAGGAGGATACTTTTAGAAACAATAGCTCCACATTTAGATATTCTGTTTATCGGGAATTTCTATGATTTTGTATCAATTTCTTTTTAAACTTGCGCTTATGATATATAGCATTCAATTAGGTTAGCATTCTAGAAATTAGTGCTATTAGAAATTTTAAAATTGCACGCTTTTTAATTAGAAAAAACTTTTGAATTTACTGTTTGGTTTTATATATATTGTTACATGAATTTTGACTACCCATTATTAGCTCTGCAATTATTTTATGCAGGAATAAATGCATGTACTGATACTCAGCAATATATGATGCAGTGATACTGTCTCTTTAATTACTTGGAGATGTATATTTAGTTTCATAAATTAGGCTAATAACAAAATAACCCGAAGCAAGCGATTTTTTTCCTGTTTTTAATGAAGCAAAATTTAACCCGATTAACAAACTGCAGTTGAAACCTGACAGTAACATTATCGATTGTGTGTGTGTATGTATGTGTGTGTGTGTTTAGCAGACCAGTAAGTATGAAACTCCTTAGAAAAAAGCTTGGTGAGACTCATCATATGTACTTTGGACAGGTGTTCAAGAGAGACAAATTCCTGGAAAAGGCCAGGGTGTTTTGTAAGTAGGAGGGCAATGGAAGGGAGAACGCCTGTGGCAAGATGGATTGATGGAGGCTACAATAATGGGCTCAAACCTACCAATTGTGAGGCTGACGCAAACCTGGGCAGTGTGTTATTCTGTGGAACATTGGCTCGCACTCGTGAGAAATCAGCACAGGATGGGATTCACAGTTGACTTGATTCACTTAATTAATGGCATTTTTCAAGGCATCCACCAAAACGAAGGCCTTTCATTGAGTTCATTCTCAATCTTGGTAAACTGTGCAGAGTTTCTGAAGTTGTCAGTCTTTACAGGAACAGAGAACTTCACTCTTGGGCCATGGACTGGCTGGTAGTAGTGGACTACCCATGCCAAAGTTAGCAGTTCAATGTTTATCCAGGAGGGCTACCAGATTCCCTTCTCCATACAATTTCCTCTACTTTCCTTTTCTCCTGTGCCCTCTTTGGCCTAAAGCTGGGTTGTTAGGCAACGAGCAATGCTTCTTGAAGTGCATGCATTTCATCAAGCGAGAGAGATCTCTTCTGTAAATTCAATCTAGTCTTTTTGCATCTCATGGACAAATATGATCATATATCTGTGGCTAAAAATAAGCCTATAGTCATCCTTCTTTTACATTTCCCTTCCCCATTCATGTATACCTGAATATACATGGCTAATAAAAGTGTTAGATAATAAAGTTCGCAAAAAATTGCCCTGTTGCTCTTATATATTTTGGAATAATTTCTATTTAGGAATTTAAAAACCAAGTCAAAACAAATAAAATTCAATTTTCTTTTTACGCACAACATTGTTCCTTCTTATCTGCCTTGTCTCTGATTCTCAAACTCAAATCTGCATTTATGGCTATGTTTCTCTGTTTCCTTTTTACTGGTCTTAGGGCATAGATTCCTTTTAGTGCTTTTGTACTTGGGTATGAAGTTTGTGCATAAAGAATAGAATAAATGGTTAATTTCCCAGGCATTGTTGGTTTGATTCCTCTTGGCTTCTAAATTCCTAAATTATGGATATAACTAATTTATGTTTTTTTTAAATCTGAGACAATTTTGGCTGCTATTTCCTTGTAAATCACTCTCCAATATCTCAAGGACACATGTTCTGCTATCCTTTGAATCTTCTCATTCAATAATGGTAGCAGTAAATGTTATAAAACAAGAATATACACCTTTAGTAAGATATTCCTGTAATACATCTTTTTTTTTCCTGTTATTCATCTTCAATATGTTTTCTTTGCATTCATTTTTTTTTGTTTTTTGGGGGAGTGTGGGCATCACTGCTCTCTGGTGGAAGTGGTTGGTCCAGCCTTGCTCCTGGAGAGCTGCTGCTGGATTTGAACCACCAAGCCAGTGGGCTATAGTCCCACACTCAACCACTATGCCATCGGGACTCAACCCGCACTAAATTTTTTTTACAAGGACACAATTCAAATATCATGCACTTCAATAGTTCTTATCAAGAAGACTTGTGCAATCATTACCACAGTCAGTTTTAGAAAAAAAAATTATTTCTTGTTCTCCTTGTTTTTGGCTCCCCATTTACCCCATAAATTCTGTGCCAGACACCAAGGAACCATTAACTCAGTTTATATCTCTGTAGATTCACACATCTTGGATTTTATATACAGACACAAAAAACAAAGAGTGAAAAAGCTAATAATTATAACAATCAATGAAAATAAACCAGACCATATTAAAAAGTAGAATAGCTTTAAAAATGGTGAGAGGGGAGAGCTCAATTAATAAGATGTTAGATTTTAATCTAACAACCTCTGCAATAATACATGTTTTAATACATGGTGGAAAGGTATCCTGCAAATGCATTTTGGACTCACACTGTCATCAATAGCTGTCTGCAAACCAGGTGCTCATAATTTACACTCTGATATCATTTCCCCCTTTAGAACTGAGTTATATTATTATAATCACTGAATCACTTAGATTGATCTACTTCTTCCACATAGACTTAGTGTATGCCTCATTCAGATGACTGCTACTTTGAAAACAAGCCTTTAAGATCCCAGATGCTATACCTTCTCACAGTCAGATGCCATTAATTTCCTTTATCACATTTTTCTGTCACACTCATATCTTCAGTGATCTCTTCATGAGGGTGAGTATCAAGCAAGTTCATGACATAAGAACTTGTTCTTGGGTTGTCACTAGAATTAATTGAAAGGCCCAAATCCATTCATTTATCTATGATTTATAGATGTTTCTGGTTCACCTTAAAGACATCATTGTCATTTTGTGCTGGAGAACTGGATAGAGAAATCTCAGTAAGTGGACTGGTTCTCCCTCAAAACTCATCTGTAGCCTTTGACTTAAAACATAAACTACATAGAATAAGAAAAACAGATAGCTGCTGTACTAAAGATACAGAACTGGCAGTAACTGGATTAACCTATGCTTACTATCCCAATGCCCTTCTTGAAACATTTGAATCTGGTAAGCCTGTTTCTGCCACCATCAATGAATATTTTTGAAAGTTTCACCTTATTGTCAACCCCCATTGTTTGGGTAAATAGTGTCCAGTTTCTTAAGAACTTAATATGTGCAAGTTAATAATCTTTCCATTTTAATGCAAAAAATAATAAAATTCTCTCAAACATCATTTACCTCTATAAATTATATTAAATGTGATGCCTCACTAGCCTCCCACATACCTAACAAAAACTAACTGCCATTGCGTAAGTTATGACTTATGGTGACTCTTTAGGGCAAAGTAGAGTTGCTTCATAGGGTTCCTAAGACTATAAATATTCGTGTGAGCAGACAGACAGACAGACTCATCTTTCTCCTGTGGAGGTGATGGTCCTGTTGAACCAGTGACTTTGAGGTTAGCCTGTTAGATAAGTAAAAAAGGTATTTTAGAAGGTCTCATGATGAATGCATAGGATTAATAATGATCAGATACATGTAGCACCACGTTTTAGAATATGATAAGTAATAAGAATTTATAAATATTTCAAAGCAGCATGAATAGAAGGAATTTCTTCTGTAGTTAGATTCAAAGATCCAGAGCAAATAATTCCTTTTATTTGTTTTTAATTTAAAATTTCAAAGAAATAATTTGTTTTTTAAATATGTTCTATATTATACATTGAAGATTTTAATAGTAAAATGTATAATTTAGCAAAGAGAACAAATATAAGACTTTTTACATAATTTTATCTCAAATAACCACATCTTTCCTGGGGTTTCAAAGAATTCATAATAATAATTTTGAAAACTTGACTTTGTGTACTGAAAGATATCTACAATTCATCAGCATGCTTTTCTGGGAGACATAGATAAGGAACTGACAATACATTTTAACAAACTTAATTTTTAATTGAGTTTCAATGCAAGTGTATATGAAAGCTGCATAACTCTATTAATGAGAAAAATAAAATTAAGTTTCCCTTATCTAAATAATTAACTTCAAGTTAAAAGAAATCATTTTTCTCAAAAAAATCCCCAAATGCCCCAAGCAGACTTTCAAAATTGGCCTTTGTTTAAAGAGATATAGACATTATACTTCCAAATCTTTTCTGATGTCAAAGTGATAATCATTTTTGATTCTTGTAATGCTAGAACTGAAAATTACTAACTGATTTTGACTGCTGACTTTATGACTATAGTAAGCAAAAATGTACATGAGTCTCTTATTCAAGGTAATTCACAAAATATATCTTAAAAATGAATTTTCTCTGCTCTTTGAGAATATATAGACACTCATAGAAAATATGCTTTATACAATTTGTAGAATTTACTTGTAAAATATTTGATGAAGGAGCCAATAACTTTTTATCCTTTCATTTGAAGAACTGTAAATTAAAGATTCTTTTACCCTGTTAGTGCACAGCCTTCAACCCCCAAAGCTCACTTCGACTTATAAGATTGCTCTTGCTCTAAATTCGCTATATTTTTTGAAAATACTAGGTTCTCTTAGAAACTCAAACTTAAATGTGTGCTTTTCAAAAGTAAAACCAGGAATGTTCATGGATTAGTAAATTTGTATACATACACATGTAAGTGTATATGAAGACAATCTTTTCTTTCAAGATATATTTAACTCTAACAAGGACCTTTATCAAAGACCATTATTTTAAAATTAAGTCTCTATATACATCTTTTATTTCTTATCATCTTGATTCCAATGTCCCATAAATGAGATAATACAAAAAATACCTTTAATTTATTTTTCAATGTCTGGTGATGATTATCTGTGATGTTGTTTACTTTACATAAATAGAGATAATTTTTGTGTAGTTGCTGATTTCTATTTCCTGCCATGGATGTCAGCAGTACATGTGTAGTTTCACAGTTTCTATGTGATTTATTAGATTAAATGCCTATATCTGATTGGTGTGCTAATATATCCAGTTCTTTAAACAAACCAAAACAATAAGTTGAGTTGTGAGAGAGAAAGGAGATAATTGATGAGAGAAACAGCAGTGTGAAACAAAAGGAAAAGACATGAAGAAAATATGTTTCAGGTTCCCCAAAATTCATGCAATCGTCTCTAAATTGTAGCAATGCAGTTATCTTCTGAAATAATAAGGAAGAATTCATTTGAACCTTTTGTTCTCATGCAATGTTATTATGGACACATTGAATAGTAATGTCCCCTCTGTACTTGTGTACATATGCACTGTGCTAATTTTAAAATTATATAAAAATGCTATTCTGAAATGATCAATCATGAAAGTTTCCTTTGTCAAGGACACATGAGTGGTCATTTTGGTCATACTGACCTGTGTCCTTTGTTGCTGGTAGCCAGATAAGAGCTGGCATATGGCAGGAAACATTGAACAAATAGTCTGGGCTAAGGTTACATACATTTGTGCCGTAACCTCCTGTCTAAGTGAATAGTTAATTGGACACCTATGTGAAACCCTATTGAAAAGTGGCAGTTCCATTAAGCCCTAAGTCAATAAAAACAACATGAGCCTAATTTGTTTTTATTACTACACAAAAGCATATTATAGAAACATTTAAAATCTGCAGGAATTCATTGCAGGATATAAATAAACTTACTTGTCTCTCCTTTTTGTTTCTGCAGCACCCGCCTATGTGCTTCACAGCGGTTCATTAATATTCTGCATTGGTATTTTTTACAAGGTGAGAGTCAAAGCAAAATATTTGGACAACTAAATTTCCAATCTAATGACTGCTGGGACTAAAGAGAGTGATCTTTTCAGAATTTTAGTCATAAATCATTCACTCTCTGACTATTGCTGAAGGCACAGGATGCACCAGAAGACACCTGGGGCAAAGGGAAGTTCAGGAGTCTTTCATTCCTTGCCTCCCGCCCTCTTTCTCATCAAACTCTGCCTGCTCCACCTCCACATATGGGCGATTTGAAAAGGAACAAAGAATAGCTTAAGCAAATGGAAAGAACTGAGCAGCTCAATGTAGAGCTTCCTGAACTTCAAGCGGGCTTCAGAAGGGCATCTATCTGTAGGAGGTATGTCCTGGCTGGTGTCCTATAGACCCTGGCTAATGCAGGCAATACCACATAAATGTCTACATGTGTTTTATTCACGATGAAAATTCATCCAAAGGTGTGGATCACAAAAACTATAGATAATATTAAACAAACTGGGAATTCTAGAACCCTTAATTGTGCTCATATCAAACCACTGCAGAGACCAAGCAGCGATCATTAGAGCAGAAAAAAGAAATACTAAGTAGTCTAAAATCAGGAAAGATGTTTGTCACGGTTGGAAATGTTTATTATACATACACATTCTCTATGCTCAGCAACTAATTCAAGAAGCTGAACTATCTCAGAAAGAACCAAGCATCAGGATTGCAGTGAATTCTATTATCATGCAGAATATAGATAAAAGGATGTTGATTGCTCAAAGCAAAGAGGACTTGTGTTTACTTAGGAAAAGCAGAGACCACAGGCTTCAATATGAATCACAATGCAATATAAAGAAAACGGAAATCTTCACCTCTCACCTCTGAAGTGAAAAAGACCATTAGGGAGCCTTAGCTTCCTGCCACCTTTCCACCATCATCACACCTATACACCTAAAGAGATCCCTCAGCCTCTGTACCCACCCATCTATTGATCTATTTAAAGAAGTCCTTATATGTGTCCAGTTCCAGCCCCCCAACCTTCTTCAATGGTTTTTCCTGCTGCATCATAGCCAAGTACTCACAAAACACCTGCTAAACATGTAGAACTTCCTCAGGGGCTCTGAATGGAAACTAAGCATATAAACCTTTCAAGTTCAGGTAAATGTTAGAGATAAGGAAGCTACACAAGGAGAGATCTCAATTTTTCAAGAGACTTAGTATGGCTACCTGTACTCCCAAGCCCCTTCATCATTTGCATATACTTTGTTTGCTTACTGGAACCTGGTTGCCTCTGACGGCCAAGTATCTTTCATCTGTGTCTTTTGTGGCATTAATGGAGGGTGAACTAAACCTGCAAGAAGCTCCTGCCTTATGCTATAAATCACAGCAACCGATAAACAACATCAGGACAAAAGGATTCAGAGATTGAATTGGTCAAGGATTATGTGTTGCTTGGATCCATAATCAGTACTCATGGAAATAGCAACCATGATCTCAGACAACATATCGCATTGGGCAAATGTTTGCACACACATTCTTTGGTGTAGTGAAGAGGAAATATATGACTTTGAGGACTATGGTAAGCCTGACTCAAGCGAGGCCATTTTCTACCATCTCAAATGCATGCTGGACAATCACATAGAAAGATGGCAGAAGGATTGATGCATTTGAATTATGATGTTGGCTAAAAATATTGACAGTACTGTAGATATAATATCAAGCAGAAATCAAAACATGTCTGGAAAGTGACGGTGGAGAGAAATCTACTCAAATACTTTGAGTTTTAGTAGGAGGAACTAGTTCCCAGAAAGAGCATTGTGCCTGGTGAAGTACAGCATCGGTAAAAAAATGAGGAAGATCTGCACAGTGGCTACATCAACCGGTTCAAACATAATAATTATGTGGAGGCAGCAGTACTAGGAAGTTGTTTATTCTGTTATACATAAGATTGTGAAGAGTTGAAATAAAGTTGATGACAACTGACAACACTAAATAGAAAAGTCTTGCTTAGAATCCAGGGCACAGATATCACTTTCAATAAGTTCTCTGTTTATTTAAAACATCATCCATGATCATTGGCGGCTGCATTGCACGATCTTTTAAAATAGCAGTATCAAGGATAACAATAATGAAAATGAACTTGTGAGACAGAATAAATTAGGGCCTCTGGCAAGCATTTTTAGGTACTCTAAAATATCGTAACTTATCTATATAATGCAGCTTAAACAGAAAATGAACATAGAGTATAATCTGGAAATGAACACAAATGAAAAAAGATGAAGTTATGATGTGTAATATGTAATATAGTGCAATTTAAATAAATAATACTTATACAAAACACCTTGCATAAAAAGAACTAGCTCTTGAGATTATTAAAATGTCTTTTTTTCTTTGTAAGGTTTCTGCTGAAAAGAAAACAAATTAGATCAGCAAAACCTTAATCAGTAACATGGAAAACTGCTGGAGTCATTGCTAATCAGCCTACTACCAAAAATATACAGAAATTGACATTTTTACTGTATCTTTTGTTTTTTGTTTTAATTTAATCAAGAGTAGCTGTAAAACTCAATATCTGATAAGAGGTAGATGGATTTTTTTCCCCTGAAAACATATTTATTTTGACTGGAGAAAGAGTTATCAATTGTTTCATGTATTCAGCAACACTACAGCTGCTTAAATGTCATTTTCTTTTTGTTCTTCCATGAAGTAAGAGATATACTAGAGAGTACAAATGAATGAGGAAAAGATTCTTATTTGAAAATAGCTCCACAAACTTGATAGAAAACAATTAAGCACCTGGCTGATTGAATGAGAAACAAACAGGCTTTTCCCATCGGTTTTACACAGAAGTGAATGGGAGCAAGAGAGACCAGAAATAAAGTGACTATATAGAATGTTGGCAGGCACAAGCAAGGGGAATTCTAACATTCCTTGGGATTAGCCCAAAAGAGAATCTGGAAAGTACCATAAAAGTAGGAAAGGAGAATTCAAACGCAGCACAGGCTGCTGGATACAAATACCAAAGTGTGAGCGGGTGAATTCACTATTTTGAAGGCCATTGTCACTATGAGTGACACTAATGAGGAGAAAATATCAACCTCAGCTTTTCTCTCAGGGCAGACAATTTTTGCACTTGGTTTATACTCTGATATAAATCAAGTAGGTAAATGCTTGAAAATATGTTTTTTCCTTCCAAGGAAAAAGGCACACCTAGAAAACATGGGATGCACCTTCTAAATCAATAGCACAAAGCTACATTTTTTTTCTTAATTTAACTTTTAAAAAAAAGGAAAATAAATGAGCACATACCAATTTATTTGTTTAAAAAGTACTATGCATAACTTAACTAATGATTTTACAGTAAATTAAGGGAATTCCTCATATTACAAGTGAGATTTTAAACCACTGTAGTCTAAGGAAATCTGAAGAAAACAAACAATGTTCTTGATCTCTTTAAGTAATGACCAAAATCAGCCTTAGAGAAGTGGATGGACAGCCAAAAAGAGAAAGGGTTTCAAGGAAAAAGATCAACACTGTGGATTTAGCCTTGAGTCCAGATCTGGGAACAGTGGGCGAGGCTGGAGCAGGCCTGGCAGTGCTTCCTCTTGTCCAGTGTTAGATCATCTGGGGTCTAAATCAACTCAATGATGCCTACTACAACAACACCATTCAGCCGCCACACCAGGACTTTGTTGACTATTTCTGATTTTAGATGAAATATGGAAAAAGGGTCTTAATTCCAATGACATCATGAAAAAAAAAGAAGCATGGCTCCTGTAAGCAGGTTGGGCAAAATGTTTTGCAATTTTTTATGGGCCTTAAGCACTATCAAGTGGCCGAAAAGAAAGTTGCTGAATTCCTTAGTTGCTTTGAGGAAAAGCTGTGTTGAGGGATGCATTGAATGCAAACAGAAGAGCTTCCACAGAAAGTCACTGTAAGTGAAATTCATATTCTGATTTGTTTAAGATTAATAATATGAAAAATCTGCAGCTCTGTAAACACAAGATTTATCTTCAGATTTACTCATTTGTCTTATTTTAGGTTTGAAAGAGACCTTAATCTCAAACATAAATTAAAGGGAAAGTTTCTTGTCTCAGAGGATCCAAAACAGCACAAAGACTCAGGCATATCACCCAATGAGGGAGACGTTTACAAGGAGGTCAGAGTGGCACCCAAGGATTTGTTGAGATATAAAACTGGGCAAAGCACGTGGGAGAGCCAAGAACACAGTCACAAAAGGAGGATACATGGCGGATCGATACATCGCAATTATTGGTAGGACGGGAGAAGCAAGAACAGGACCACAACGGGGATGCACGTGCACTGGCTGGTGGAAGGCCTTGCGAACTGGCTCCAGGACCTTCTGAATAAGGCCATAAGGACTCTGCTGATGAGGCATGACTTGTGACAGTGCAACCCGCTCGGCGTCTCTATGAGTCGGCACTAACTTGATGGCAGTGAGTTGGTATTTTCGGTCCTGTCCCCAGAACACTTCCAGGCAAGCCCTAAAGAGAGACTCCCCCTCCCTGAGCTGGCTGGAGAAGAGAGGAAGTCATTCACTTCCTGGAGGCCAGGGTTATATCCTTTGGAATAGATAGATCAGAAGGAATTCAGAAGAGGTTGAATCCACCGGAGCACTCTGCCAGGATTGTGAATTGTCACAGTCATCGATAGGCTTCCGCAAACTGGAGGGCTCTGAATTGTAGTTTTGTACAGCATTAATCCAAATCTATAAAGGAGGACAAGTGCTCTGAAAGCAAGCAAACTCTTGCATAGTGTTAAAAGTTCGAGGAACTAAGCACCTTTTAGGATCTCATGCAGATGCCCAGGAGGGCAAAGATTTAGCCTTACAAAAAAGGTTATGATTAACTATGTTGGTCAAACTGCAATGCAGACCTTCTTATTTAAAGATGATTATTCACTACTGTTTTAGCTTGACAACTCTTCACAGGCAGAGAAAGCCTCATTTTTTACTCCTGGGATCAGCTGGTAGGTTCCAACGACTACCTTTTGGAGTTAGCAGATCATCGCCTAAACCAGGGCTAGGCAAACTCTTGAGGCCGAAGAGCCAATCCTGCCCCCGCTCCCAACAACTTTAAAAGCACTCAAGAGCCTTAAATATGTTTTTCCACCCAAATGAAATCAGTTGTGATAAAATGAAATAATGACCCTCTAATGTTTTCTACGTTACTTTAGTGCTGCACTTTCACACTGAAAGAGCCACACATGACTCTCATGAGCCGCCGTTTGCCGACCAGTGGCCTAAACCCCCAGAGAGAGGACAGTATCTGGGTGAAGATAGTGTCATCTGCAAAATTAAAAGCCCTGTGCTTGTGGTTAGCAATCCAAGGTAAAACCACTATACCTCTAGTCTTCTTCTGCCATAATGGTCACCTACATCATGCTGAAACACAACAAAACATTATGCTTTTGAAACAGTTGCATATGTCTGTGCCTCAAATAATAGTGTGCAATCTGGACTGGTAATGGTTCTGCGGTGTGTCAGGCAGGGTTCTCTTAGAGATATAAAATCTGGACACTAGTAATTCTTTTTATATATTTACATATAGAGAAAGGTATATAAGATAAGAAAGAAACAGTTAACTATCTATAAAGCAGTACAGATTGCTCGGTGCAACTCACTTG
>PVJH01045480.1:0-12389 GCA_004026705.1 Nesogale talazaci
GTCCCCAGGGGCGGGTGGAGCCAGGAGGTGGCCCTTTCCACCCCTGCCAGAGACACTGGGAAGACAGGCAGATGCAGGCACATCTGGAAATGAGCAACTGGACACCCCAGCATCCCTCAAATTCCCCAGGCCCTTTGTTTTATGGGGAGGCGTCTAGAGGGTGTTTTTCTCACGCAAAGGGAAGTGAAGGGGCCCTGCCTCGGGGGCTCTCTCCGTTCGCCCCCCACCCCCACACACAAGTAGCCTCTGACTGCCTGTGCTTCTCTCGGAGTGTACACAGACGTCTGGGCCCCACTGGGTCTCTGTGTTTGTGGAGCGAGTTGGACGGGTGGACGTGCATGTGTGGGGAGGCTGGGTTTGCGTGAACGTGAAGAGTTGTGCGTCCCTGGAGGTGTGCATGTGGCTAGTGCCCGTGCGTCTGGGCAGAAGACTAAATTCGAGCACACACCATTCTTTTGCCCCCCCTTGGCATTACCTAAGCGTCCTGCTTGCTGGGCTCCAGCTGGGTCTGCAGCCGCCTCCCTCCTGAGCGGATCTTGGGATGTGGCAGGTTGGGAGAGGGAGTCTGTGTGAGGGGACAGCCAGGCCCACAGCACCTCCTCCGAGGCCTGGATTTAATGGGGCAGCTGTTCCCGCCTGCCCACCTCCGCCCTGACACCTGAAACCCGAGTGGCCCAGAATACCCAGTGACTTCTCCAACGGGTGGTGGTGGCAGGAAGGAGAAGCCGGAGTCTCTCCCCCCCCCCCCCACTTTCCTTTCCGTCTATTTATTGACTGATTCTGAAGTGTTCTTTCCATCATCTAAGGAAGGCTCAAACTCAAAAGAGTTTGTGGGAAAATTCCATGATCTGATAATTTCATTAGTCCATGAAAAGTTTGAAGTCTTCTCATATTTCCCAGACTTGCTAACCATGGAACACTCCAGAAATGACACCAATGAGAATTTGTGGAATCGATTCTATCGCCTGCTTAAAGGTTCAAGGGATCCCCCCCACCCTCTGTCTACACCCCACCCCCAGCCACATGCACAAGGTTTCTCAAAGCCCCATGAAACCACCACCTCTGTGAAAAAACGGCGCAGATTTGATGTGTGCATCTCTTCTGGAATAGCCTATGACAATGTGTGCCCCCAGCTGGAGTTTCAGTTTTTCGTTGCCGTCTGTCACCGAGCGGTCTCTGCCTCGCAGTGACTGAATCACAACGGAGCTTCTCTCTAGGGGTGCCTAGGCTTTTCTCCTATAGAGTTGCTGCAGGGTTCGAACTGCCCACCTTGCAGTGGGCAGCAGCAAAGCGGCACTGACCCTCTGTGCCACATGGGAAAGGTGAAAAGAAATCGCTCACAGGAGCTTGAAGACTCTCTTCTATTTCACCCAGTATTCTCAAAATGTTATCATCTTGTCATGTATTTCTTTAATATACAACTTATCTTGGAGATTAGTCCACATTTCTGTTTTTCATACAGTCTTCAAAGCCTGTGGGTGGGTTATTTTCAACGATCAATTAGTCACAGTTGAGCGAGTGAACCTACCGGATGTGCCTACGGGGTCCGTGATCGCAGCCCAACTCTTGAACCTTGGACGAGAGAGAGAGAGCGTTTAGAAAAAAAAAAAGATTAAAAACAAGGCATTGCCCGCCCTGAACAGTCAAGCAGACACCCCACCCCATCCCCCGCCCCCCGCCCCCCCGCCACCAGCATGTCATACAAAGCAGGAGGCTCTGAGGTGCAGGATTGGGGGGCGCTGGGTCCCGCGGACTTCCTCTAAGCAGCCCTTAAGCAGCCCTTTTCCCTCTTCGCCCGCTGCAGGTCTGGTTTCAGAACGCCAGGGCCAAGTTCAGGCGCAACCTCTTACGGCAGGAAAACACGGGCGTGGACAAGTCGAGCGACGCTGCGCTGCACACGGGGACGCCGTCGGGCCCCGCCTCGGAGCTCTCCAACGCCTCTCTCAGCCCCTCCAGCACGCCCACCACCCTCACAGACTTGACTAGCCCCACCCTGCCAACTGTGACGTCCGTCTTAACTTCTGTGCCTGGCAACCTGGAGGGCCACGAGCCTCACAGCCCCTCACAAACGACTCTGACCAACCTCTTCTAATGACGCGAGTCCCCACCCCTTCCCTCACCCCCCAAGCCCCACAATTTCTTTAAAAAAGAAATTATCTTTAGTTGAATTCCAAGTGTATTTTAAAATAGAGGCTTTGAGCAACTAACTAACCACATTTTAGGGACTCGCCTGGGAACAGAGGAAAAAAACAAAACAGAACACAACACCCCGTCGAACCCATGGATCTCGGGTTCGGCTCACGCAGCTGGTGTGGACGGAGGAATGACTTGGAAGATCTATGTGCAACACAACATTTGTGTCACTGTACAGTTTTGTGGACTGAGCGAGGAAAAACAATGAATAATTTAAGTTGGCCAGAGCTTCTGTATTTTCAAAGACTGCCACGTGCCTTAGGAATACTGTTCTATCTCCATTCTTTGGATGACTTGTTCATTTTCTCTCTCCCTCTTTTTCTCTCTGTATATTTATGACCAGAGCAAAAATGTCAAAAAGAACAAAAAAAGGAAAAAAAAAAGTTTGTTACTTTGAATAGTCCTATAAAGGAAAAAAAAAAAAAGAAGAAAACTCAAACCCCCTCCAACGGTCGCTTTGTTGTTTTAGAATTTTAAGGTGGAAGTCTGTTCGAATATCAGAATTTGTAAAATCTAACCAGTAATAAAACCACTTATCGAAACTACTCAGTCCTGCTGATGTGGGGTGTGAGAGGCACTGGTTTAACGGGTTTTTACTGAAACCCAGGTTATATCCTGGGTGCGCCACTTATTTATACATCTGGGGTCTTCTGTGGTCCGTGTTGTGTGCCAAGCCTTTGTCTGGTGACTGGGATTACTGTCCGGAGGGAGTGGAGAATTTGGAGTTAGACAAGGAACAGTTCGTGGTGTGTGCTAGCTCATTCTCTGGGTCCCTCAAATATTTGATAACCAAATCCAAATGGATATTTGGGATGCAGAGGTCCTTACCCTCGCTTGTTCTGTCCTTGTCTGGACTGTCTTTGCCAGTTAGAGAAGAAGTTTTTCCATTTTATTTTCCCTAGAGGAAGAGGGTCTTCTGAAAATGGACAGTTTTTCCCTTCTAGGAAGTGAATTCTCTCAGCACAGCCTGAGTTTCCGTTCCCTCAATGGCCTACAATGTTAACATCCTCCAGTGGAGCAGAAATGACCGAGGACGTCCTTTGCTAAAGCTTCAGGTAACCTCAGACTATCCTGGAGAGAAGGTGCACCCTGACTGGAGGAAGGCTTAGAGCAGGTAGAGGTTGGAATTACATCCATTGAGCCGTGTGGCCCGAGGCAATTCTTTATCTCTTGGTTTCCATTTTTTCTCAACTGTAAGATAAAGGCCGTGGCCCTTTGCCTGGCGGGATTGTAGTGAGGATGGAGAACTGAGTGTTAGAAGGCACAGCACACACCTGTGCAGCCTTCACTTGAATTAAGAGAGAGATGACCAATACCCAGAAAGTGCCTTTGGGGTCTCTCCTCACCCATCCCTGCCAAAGCAGTATTCTGACTTGTAGAACCATAGATTAGTTCAAGGGGGCCTTGAGATAAAGTGGGGTTCAATTTATTTTGTCCAACCACAGGTGTCCCTTGAGGACTTTGCAGGTGGAGAGCAGGAATGGGTGGATCCAGGCATTGCTGCATACCTCCAGCAGCTGTGCCTGCCCACTGGGCATTGACACTCATGCTCTCTCACCTTGAATCCTGCTGCACTGTGTGTTGCGAACAGTTTCATTGAGTACTCGGCCAAAGTGCCTTCCACCTTGGAAGTCCAGAGGGAAAATCATGGCTGCCTGAAGCAGAAAACAACCTAGCAAGATTGGCAGGATCCAACCCGGCCTCAGCCCAGGGCCTTTCTCCATGATCAAGGCTGAGACAGGGGAGGCAGGGAGGGAGAGAAGCAAAAATGAGCTGAGGATGCTTAATATCTCAGCCTTTCTGAAATGTTGAGATACGCACATAGACCTTCTTGTTGTGATGGCTTTTAATGCCTAGCAAATAGGAGGAGCTCGATATGTTTTACAAACATCTTTACTAGCACATTGCGCCTATAAAGTGCATCTACCTGAATGAACATGATTCATTTTTCCCAAATGAACACACATCTGTGCAGCCATCACTCGAATCAAGAGCTATGACCAGCACCCAGAAAGCTCCTTTGGGGCCTCTCCTCACCCATCCCTGCCAAAGCAGTATTCTGACTTGTAGAACCATAGATCTACTAGTTTTTTTGCTCAATAGTATTTTTTGCTGAATGGATTCAGGAGACTTAGCAAGATTCGCCAGCTTGCCGGGGTTCATGCTAGTCAGGGGAGAAGTCAGGATTGGAACTCAGCTCTGTCTTCAGACCCCAACCTCTCCATATGGAGGTTCGTGGGGGCTAAATGCTCCGGCTTTTCCACCTGTCAGATGGGGTAACCAAGGCTGCTCATCGTCAACAGGTAAGTAAGAGGGCGCAAGCAGAGGTCCTGGCATGTGGACAGCCATGGGTATACCATGAGGGTAGTGGCCCCCAGGGCCCACTGGTGTCACAGAGGTTGGTGCCACACCTCCATGGACCTCCTTCCGTACCAGACAATACAGAATCCTTAGTAATATTTTCTTGTCAATTTTTAATAATGTGACGCCATCATAGATTGCTTAAAAGCAATGTCTCCAAATTCAAACTCATGGACATTGAGTTGATGACTCAACAAGTGCCTGTCTACTAAACAGGAGATCCTGGGTTCGGATTCCAGCGGGGCCTGGACCTGAGAAAATCTTTTAGATTATATGAATACCAACAGCCAAAGTGTTGTGTACAATCTTTCTGACAACGAATTGTAACAGTATCAGCGACAACATTATTAGTCACTGAGAGGAAACCTTTGGATTCCATTCCATTCTTTTAATTACGACTTCATTCTTTTTTAAAAAAAATAACTACTTCATCCCCCCAACCTTCCCTTAATGACTACCTCAAAAAAGGTGATTGGTATAGGTTCAGAAATACGAATGACCACAACAGTGTTGCTAAAACACCAGAACAGGTGACAAAATCAGCCACTATAAAAATGTCAGCTGCAGCAAAAATAACAGCGTGTGCTTGGAGCTCATGCAGATGAAACCACGTGATTGGAAGCATCATTGTAAATGGGTAGTAATGACAGCTCTGTCCGGGGCTTATTAAAAGGTTCAAAAAGTAGCATTAAGTTCCAGCTTTGTAAGTCTATTGATACATGTAAGCTGAGTTGATGAAAAAATGTCTTTGTTGTTATAACTAACTGCAGCAATATTTTTACATCAAGGAATAAATTTCTTCTGCAACACTGCACAAAAGTTTTTTGAACAGTTGTTTTGGTGTCACAACACCCTGTGACAATGTGACCTGGTATGGTCTGTACTTCTTTGTATCCTTCTAGTGATGCCACTGCCAGGGACTTATACATCTGTCCATGAAAACACATACATGCGCACACACACACACACACACACACACACACACAGAATAGCCCCACAGGCTAAAGGCCTCACACCCAGACAGCATTACACAAAGGCACACATACACAGAGGCTCTCAGACAGACCCAAACAGGCACAGACACTCCCAAATATACTAGACAGACACCCAGACCACCCCACACAGGCAGTGCTGCACACCAACCCAGACGTGCACACATGCAGACTTTTGCAGGCACCCAGACGCCCCCGCATAGCCTGGCTGTGCCCCTCGCTCAGGCCTGGACAGAGCTGAGTCTGATCCCTATCTTGTCTGTCAGCATTGCCACCCAGATGGAGCGGGCCCTGGAATGGTGCCCAGGGTGAGGGGTCCCCGCCCCTACATGAGAGTTTGTTTAGAAGCAAGGCCTGCGATTGAGCCAAGGATTGGGGGGGGGGCGCTAAGAAGTGGGTCCTTCTCCCCAGATTCAGAGACAGAGAGAGACATTCATTGGGAGAGAATCAGGATGAGAGAAAAGACAGCACCAGAGAGATGAAGGGAGAGACAGAGATGGGGGAGAGTCAGGCAGAGATACGGAGTGGGGCATGGAGACAGAAGGGACTGAGACAGAGAAAGGAAGAGCCACAAGCTATGGCAACCGATGGCAAAGCTCGGGGGGAGGGAGAGACCAAGATCGACAGGGAGAGACAGAAAGAGAGGGCGAGAAATAGAGACGAAGAGTTTTCAGAAACAGGCAGAGATTAGGAGACAGTGTCAAAGAAGAGTGAGCTCGACACACGGAAAGAAAGAAGGAGAAGGGAAGATCTGGAGAAAGGGAGAGCCGGGGGCAGACTGAGAGACAAAGGATGAATCGAGATGGGCCTTGGGACGCTGGGGATGAGAAGGACACGGCAAAAGCAAAAGACTCCGAGATGGAGACAGAGGCTCTGGGTGGCAGGAAGGAAGGCAGCGCTGAGTCTGGCTGAAGCTGCCGGAGGCTCACGGACCTGAGGGGTGCGAGGGTGCTGTCCACCACTGCCACCTGCAGCTCAGGGGCACTACCCTTGCTCTGCACACTGGCTACTGAGGGGTCTGAGCTCCATCTCTGATGCCCTCTGGACTCCAACCTGCTGGGAATAATGAAAGCCTCCTGGTTCCAGGGACCTGCACTGAGGCAGGTGGAGGGCAGTCTGCAGGGCTGAGATGTCAGCCATGGCTTCCCACTGGACCACCCTACCCTACCAAAGCACTTTGTCCACGGAGGGCTGGGGATTCTGGGACGGCAGTGAGGCAAGGCTTCCATGTGTTTCTCTGTCCTGGAAAGGCTTAAACAAGGTACCGAGCACCCTGAACCCTGCTTCTCCAATCTGTAACGGGGGCCGTTACAAGGGTTAGGATCAGTACGAGAACTCGCACATACTTTATTTGCGGCTATGAGCCCTGGTGGGTACAGTGGTTAAGTACTCCCGCGAGCCCAAAGGAACTCGCCAACACTGGGCAGGAGAAAGTGGCAGCTGTCTGTTTCCATAAACCCATACAGCTTGGGAAGCCCTCACCCTATGCCGCACTTCTACTGTGTCCCCGAGGGTTGACACAAACTGTAATCAATCTGACGGCAACAGTTTTGGTTTTGGTTTCGGTTTTACTTGTGGTCTCGCTGCTCGGGGAGCCACAGGAGACGCGTGAGAAATTGTCTCGGAGAGACTCCGAGAGAGATGATGTGTGAGGGTCTCGGATGAACAACAACGACCACGAAAGTGGCGACTGGGCTAAGAAGGGGAAGCAAGGGGGGCATTCCCAGAAAGGAAAGCAGCCAGCACAAGGCAAGAAGGAATTTAGTGTGTTCCCAGGTGAAGAGCAGCTTGATGGCTGGGGCCTCCCTGGAGAGGCGGGTGAGGTTGAACGCATCGAGGCTTTTGACCGACAAATCAAACCTCTTCCTGGGAATGATGGCCAGTGTCCTCTGACCACTGGAGTTGGGGACAGGGAGAGTGAGGCTGAGAGACGTGGTCCAGCAAGACTCCTCTGCCTAGGACATTGCCGAGGACCCCCGGTCCCCTTTTCCTCCGGAGGGAGCATTTGTTGTAGGCTGTTCACACCTTGGCTTCCTCCTCTTCCTTCTCGATCTTTCTGGCCCCGTGCCACTTCCTCCAACTCTCTGGGAGACACACTTACAGCCAGCCACCGATTACTAAAGACAGCCTGGAGGTGAGGGTGGGGCGGGGTGGAGGAAGAGTCTGGCTCGGCTTGAAGTAAAAATGTCCAAAGCAACACAGCCACTTGCGATGCCTTTTCATAATTGTGGTCTCCCCCCAACCCCCGCCCCCACACACCCGGCTCCTCCCCACCCCTATCTGAGACAGGGGTCACTCCATTCCACAGGGAAGGCAGTGGAGAATCACAATTGCAGTTCAATTCCACCGGGCTAGCATTTCCTAGGTCCTGTTCCCCATCACAGGGGCCGGAGCACCTAGGCGGTACCAATCCTGGTGGTGGCAGCTTGAGGAAGCTGACCCAGAAACAGACCAGGTGTGAGTGCAGCTGGGACTAGGGGTTCGGAGGCCAGGAGCCCAGAAACTGCAGCTAAATGGGATTTGTGTTTTAGGGTCTTTTTGAGTCAAAAGGGTCTTTTGAGACCCTTTTAGGGTCTTTTAAGATCAGGCGACTGACCTAGAAGTGGAGGAGGCTGCCGGGGATTAAAGAGAGGGCAGAGAGGATGCTCGGCTGGTGTGGTATTTTCCACGACAGAGCAGCACACAGCGGAGCTGCTGCTGCCGCCACTTTGGAGACGGAAGCAGCCTTGGAAAGCCTCTAGCCTTTTCCACCCGCTCAATTTGCATTCTGGGAGACCAGGGAGGAGTGTGTATAGTTTTGGTTTTTTTATTTCTTACTGTGGGAAATTTCGGCGCTATGTGAAAGAAACAAAGGACATAATAGACCCCAATGTGTCCATAGCCCAGCTTTCATGGTTATCGATATTCCTGTTTTTTTTTTTTTTAGTCATCACTGCCCTCTGGTGGTGGGAGCAGGAGGCCCAGCCTTTGCTCCGTGGAGCCGGAATTGAACCTCCATCCCAGTGGGCCGCAGTCCCGCGCACAACCACTACGCCACCGGGGCTCAGCCCTTTCTGGTTTTGTTTTGTTTTTTTGGTTATCGATATCCCTTCCTTTACTTTTTCCCTTCATTCTTGATACCTTCACTCATTCCCTGCCCCCAACTCAATGAAGATGATGACCTGTACGAGGGGACTTCAAAGAGCGATTGGAAACGTGGAATTAAAAGATAACACCTTGTGCGTTTTAAAAGAAGATCCTCAGGGATTCTGATAGGCGGCACAAGTGAGTTAGGCACTGCCCTGCTGGTCCTCTGGTTCAGGAATGAGCACTGTGAGCCCAGAAGAAGAAGAGGAGACCCCAGCCAGGAGTGGGTTGAGTTGGTTTCTTCTGGAAAACAGTCTTCATTGAGTGTTAGGTCCTGTGCTATAGGAACCCTGGTGGCATAATGGTTCCTTACTCTTTGGGCTGCTAACTGCAAGGTCCTCAGTTCAAAACCACCAGCCTCTTGTCAGGAGGAAAAGGAGGCCTTCTACTCTGGGGTCACTAGGAGTTAGAATTGACCGGGTCCTAGTGAGTTGAGGTCTTGTGCCAAGGAGCAGTCTTCGTGGTGCCGTGGGTTAAGCACTGGACTGCTGATTAGAGGCAGTGGTTCAAACGCATCAGCTGCTCAGCAGGAGCGACCTGCCATTCCGCTTCCAGAAAGGTGACAGAAACGCCACGGGGCAGGACTACTCTGTCCTGCAGGGTGGCTGTGAGACAGACGCCACTCGAGGATAAGGAGCCCACGGGCGATGAGCCCTTATGAGGGGCCGTGAGAGCATACCCCCAGAGGAGGGAAAGGAGCGCCTTCTGGGAAAACTCAGCGATGCTGCCATTATGTTAGCCGCGACAGAACCAAACCGTACCCAGACCTGCGCCGATCTCACAATGGTCGTGCTTGAGTCTGCCGTTACAACCTCCGTGTCCAGCTATCTGGTCCAGGGTCTTCCTCTTCCTGCCTGTTGCTCCGCTTTACCGAGCGTGATCTCCTTCTCCGGAGACGGGTCTCTCCTGACGACATATCTGAGCGTCTCATTATCCTTGCATCGAAGGAGCATTCTGGTTGTCCTTTTTATGATTGGTTCATTTTCCTGACAGCCCAGTGTACATTCGACATGCTTTGACGGGCCCTGCAACGGAAGCACATCATCCATTCTTCTCCGGTCTGCCTTCTTCCTGCTGGTGCCTTTGCTTTGGGGCATTGACGAGCGAGTGGGAATTAGCTCAGCAAAGGAGAGGACCGATGGTAGAAAAGGAGGTTCTAGCGGCAGGTTCAAGACACCCAAGGGTGGTAGGTGTGGTGGAGCCCTGAGAGGGAAGGGGAAGGTGGGCCTGGAGAAGTGTTTGGGGTCTTTACTCCAAGAGCCACCAGGAAGCAGGGAGTGATGTGTCAGTCAGGTTCTTGTCGTAAGAGCGCTCTGGTTGACTGATGAAGGGGGCTGGGGGGAACAGGGTGGTGGAAGGAGGTTCTTAAAGTCAATCCATGAGGCAGAGGAAATGGACTGCCTGGGGGTGAGGGAGGAACCGATGGGAGGACTAAAATCGGGTGGGGGCAGGCCCTTCCCTGTGGTTGGAAATGGCTCTGGGAAGACGGAAGATGGTGAGGACTTTGGGCCTTGAACTTGTTGGGTTTTTGAAGCCTTTAAGACACCAAAGTGCTGCTCCAGTCCTTGGTCTTCAGGGCTTCTACTCAGATAGTGGTGTCAGTGTGTGTGTGGGGGGGGGGAGGGTGCTTAGGGGGCATTAAAAAATATGGAACACTTGGGCTGAGCCCCGGTGGCGTAGTGGTTGTGCGCGGGACTGCGGCCCATTGGGACGGAGGTTCCATTCCAGCAGTGGGGCTGGGCCTCCTACTCCCACCACCGGAGAGCCGTGATGCCCCCCCCCCCAAATATGGAAGATTTGTCCATTCTTTTTCTCTCAGTTTCCCAGTTTCCCAGAGCAAGTTGGTGCTTCCGGTGGCAACTTGGTCAGAAGTTGGTCCCCGTACATCTCTTGGGTGCATGTCATGGAACCCACTCATCTAGGGGCCTAAAGCTACCAGGTGCACCAAAATGTTTATCAACGCTGTCCTCGGCCTGGGCACCCCACCCCTCTGGTTTCAAACCCTTCAGCTCAAAGGCCCTTTCATCTGCGGGGCTTCTCCCTCTCCCCCTCCCAATCCAGCAGCGCGTGCCTTCCTGCCCTCTCTTCCCCTCCCCCCTGCCCTAGGCTGGCCCGAATCTGTTGGGATCGGCACAGTGCTGGAGATGGGCTGGTGACAAACCAGCCAGGAGTCGGAAGATGCATGGGTGGGGCCACTTTGTCCCCGATCTGTCTTGCAACTCTAAACCCTGTGACTGGGTCTCCACCTCGCCGCACCGCGTCTTCACACCCAGCCCAGCGCGCAGAGAGTCTTTCTCAAGCCCCAGAGAGAAGGAACAGTGATATGGGAGGGAGTCTTTTTGGTTCTAGGTCTTATCCTGCCAGCCACTGCCGTGGAATCCTGGTCATTTTACTTCTCGGGGTTCCCGTTTGAGGCTCTTCCCAAATGGGGCAAGATAAACCCTACTTGGCGCAACTGCTGTTCTTCTAGCTGTTGGGATACCCACGTGAACCTCTGGGTCTCTCCTCCTCACGCAGGAGTGACTTTTTTTCTGGGAGCCAAGCGGCCGGCACCTAGGGTGGGCTGGCCTTCAGGGCGCCTCCGGACGATGGAAGTAGCCCTGGAGCTGTTGGAGGAGGCCCCTGGGGACCGAGGAGGGGGTGGCGGCCGGATCTGGCAGGGCTCGGAGCCGAGACATCCTGCGGGGGTGCCAGGCTGGTGCTAGGGCATCTCCGGGGGAGCTGGCCAGGGCCTCGGGCTGGGCAGGGAGGGGCTAGCAGGCACGGGTCTCCCTCATTGCCCCGTGGAGACCCACCTGGCCAGCCTCTGGCGCAGAGTGGGTTCGGACCACGGTCGGACAACCGCACACGTCTTTACAAGGGCTGAATGCCAAACTTACTGCCCTCCAATCAGTGCCCACTCCTAGAGACCCTACCGGGCAGGGTAGAACCGCCCCCGGGCCTTCCGAGACGGTAGCTCTTTCGGGGAGCAGAAAGCCCACATCTCTCTCCCTAGGAGCGGTGGATGCGTTTTGAACCGCAGACCTTGCGGTTAGTAGCCCAACATGTAGCCGCTGTATCCCTGGGGCTCCGCCCCTTTCTCTCTCTCTCTCTGAGGGGCTGGTGGATTTGAACTGCCCTCTTCACCGTTAGGAGCCCCGTTCTTCCTGATGAAATTCCCACAAGGAATTGATTCTGCCACTGGGCACTTTCCTCCATTGCAAAGCAGAGGCGATCGTTTTGAAGATCTACTGTGTGCCAGGTAGGCGTTCCGGAGGGTTGAGGGGCAGACACCGGCATTGGCACACAGTAGGGCCTCCCAAATGCAGTCTTTTCCTTTAGGCACCTTCGTAGGGCCTCTGGAAGGAGGTTTAGACCCCAAACCTGAGGCAGGGCCCTGACACAGGGGTAAGACGAGGGCAGGGCCCTTCCAGGCTCCCATCTTCGGCTCCCCTGGGGCCCACAGTGCCCCACCGTGGCTTCTGTTCAGATTGGAGCCTGTCTGTGCGATGTGTGATGGTGTGGGTGAGTGTGTGTGCGTGCGTGCGTGTGTTGTGCTGTCACATGTTGTGGTGTCAGGGCATCTGTGTGTGCGGCCGTGTTGGTCTGGGGTCAGGCGTGCGCAGCCGTGTGACAGTGCTCAGGGCGCAGGGACATTTACACTCACCAGCCATGGGAGTTCAGCGTGCTGTGCAATGCCTGAGAGGGTTCCGCTCTGGGAGCTGGCGTGCCCGTGTG
>PVJH01045481.1:0-12371 GCA_004026705.1 Nesogale talazaci
AGAGTGCAGAATTACAATCTGTCACATAAGGAATTGTGGCTAGAAGGGCCATAGTCATTCACTGCATCTCAGCCCTTCACTCGCTGTGTGGCCTTTGTAACCATACCGCGTGTCGCGCGCTGTGATGACCCTTTATGAGGGTTCACTCATTGAATTGTCGCTATAGGCTTGCTGCGTTCGAGGTTGCTGTGAGCTCTGTTTTGAAGGGTAAAGCACTTAGCTCGGATGTTATTGCTCCCTCAGGTACATTGTGCGGATCATAACAAACTATGAATAACCTTGTGGGGCGTGGCGGGGGCGGGGTGTGTGATTCCTGAGCACGTCGCTGTGTTCACACCCAATATGCACCTCGATCGAGGGGTCGCCATGAAGACAGAACCAAGGGATCCCACTTGGTCTCAAAGCAGGAGTGGTGGATGTCAGGGTTGTATCCTTTGTCCCGTACTACATCCAAGGAGCCGGGATGCAGGACGAAGAGCACCTCGGGACTGGAGTAAGACTCATGACCAGCCTGAGCGACACGGATGACGTGGCCTTGCTTGCCAAAAGCCAAGAGGACATGCAGCACTTCGTGCGTGGTGAAGCTCAAGGCGTGCAGCCATCTGTGGGAAATACCCTGGGGTGTAGAAGATGGACGTCCCTGGCCGGTGAGAGGACTGACGTTGTCAAGCATCTCCTTCTTCTTCGGTCAACAACCCATGGAAGCGGCCGTCAAGGAATCAAACATGGTCTCACTGGGCTGGGCCAAGCTGCTGCCCCCAGAGACCCCCTGAAAGTGCTACACAGCAAATATGGACTTTGTGATGCCCGAGGTGTGCCTGACCCAAACCACGGTACTGTTCAGGGCCTCATGGGCATGTGGGCACTGGACAATGAATTAGGAAGGCCGGAGGGCAGTGGAGGCTTTGGAATGGCAGAGAGTACTGAACACTACACCACAGACTTCCAAAAAAATAATAAAAATCTTGTGCTTCTTGGAAGAAGCACAACCTCCTGAGAAGCAAAGGATAACAAGACTTTAGTCTCGTGTCATTTGAGTAGGTTAGCAGAAAGGGCAGTTCTTGGACAAAGACATTGTGTAAGTCTGGGTACACTAGGGAAACAAATCTGCAGAAATTCATATATGTAACAGAGGGTTTTATATAAAGGGTAAGTGTATATTCAGAAAGCATCCCAACCCTATCCGGTCCAAGCCCAAAAGTCCGACTTAGTCCATATGTCTGACACTGATCTGCAAAGTCCTCCTCAAAGTCACAACAACACACACACACACACACACACACACAATGATGCCAAATGCAGGAGGGTCCCAGGCCAGTGGGTAGAGAGTCTTTGAATCCAATGGTGGTGTCAGCATCTCAGCTCTGGGGCCTCCATGGGGCTGCTCCAGTACCCAGGGCTGCATCAGGGTCAGTCCATTGCAGGAAGTGAGCCTGGCCAGCTGAGGCAGAGAACCAGCTAAGACAGCAGCACGCTGGTCCGTCCATCAGAGAACAAGAGACCAGAGAACTCGAAAGACGAGGCCTGCCGTGCCATTTACCTGCCCCTCAATGAACCCCACATTTGTTTATTGTCTAGGTTGGCACCATCGACCTTAACCATCTCAGACATCATGCTTGGTCAAGTTGGGCGACATCGCAGAAGAAGACCTTGCATGAGCTGGACTGGTAGGGGGGTTGTTGAGGATGGATTCACACTGCAGGACTGGCTGCGAGGATGGCACTCAGCCGGGCCTTGTTTCCTCCTGTGGTACATGTGGCAGCGTGAGGCGCCATCACAGAGGCCTTAATGGAACCTAGCAACAACAGGAAATGTCCTCCGTGAAATGAGAACAAATGGGCTTCCCGAGAGCTGGCTCCATGTGCCTTTCTGCAACCCAGGTGGACATTGGCCCCTACAGGGTTCAGAAATGAACTTGAACTTGATCAAGCCCCCGATTTCCTGGATGTCATTGCCCTGGAGCGCTGCTTCCTTCCACATGTGTGTCTGGCAGTGGGGAGCAGAAGGGGACTCTCCTCGGCTGGCAGAAAATACTGATGGTGGGGAAAGGAAGGGGCTTTTCGGAAAACAGAAACAAATAAGGAAGAAGCAGGGAAACCAGCCACCGATTCTTGACAAAAAATAAATTCGCGTGCCGATCGCTGAGAGAAAATGAAGAGGAGAAAGAGCAACGGTTGATTCGATTCTGAGAAACAGAGAGAGAGAGAGAGAGAGAGAGAGAGAGAGAGAGAGAGAGAGAGAGCAGGCACAGAGAGGAGGGTGAGCCAGGAGTCAGAACTCAGCACACAGTTTTATGTGGAGAAGTTAGAAAAACCTCCGTTGGAGGAACAGGTTGTTGGTGGGAGAGTGTGTGTGTGTGTGTGTGTGCGTGTGTGTGTGTGTGTGTAAAATAAAAGCAGCCCAAATGATTAAAGTCCAAGCTGCTGCTGATCTGGGATAAAGAAATGTGATTTATCATCTCAGGCACCCAATACCTGAAGATCTGTCCAATTAAATTTAACGAGGAAATAAATCAGGGGGTGAGCATCGCCAATGAGCAGGCTGGCAAGCTTACCTGCGGAGGGAACACTGCTCTGACTGGGAGTCCAGGAGCATCGGCAGGAAGCTTCCAGAATCGTGAATAATTGAGGCGCATCACGGCTCCAGCCGGAAGAGGCACAAAGAGCAGCCATAACTGGCTGGGACACATCCAGGCCTGAGAAGGGTCCAATTAACCAAGACCGTTAAAGTGAGACATGCGGGGGACCTGTGCTCAGCGCGCAGCAGGACTTTACAGCGGAATCACGGTGACTTGGGGCAGGCTGGGGAGGGGCCGGGTGAGGTCCCTGTTCACCTCAGGGAGCGCATCCTGAGAAACTGTGGCTCAGGAGTCCCACCCTCATCCCAGCCTTGTTGTGGGCACAGAGGATTGAGACAAAAACAATGAGGGCCATGGACTCAGATGGGACACAGGCAGATTACGGTTGGCATATCCACTTCCCCTCTGAACGACTTACAGTCTTCACAGGATGTTTTCAGATATCTGTAAAAGACGAAAACGGCATGACATGATCAGAAGGCTAGGATCAATAGAAGACTTCCAGAAGTCTGTGGGGAGACGGAATTGATGGAGGACGAGACTTTCCACGGGCTTCTTGTAGGCTCTTCATATTTGGTTGTTACGTGATGCTGAGTCCATGGTAACTCCCAGGGGCCCCGCACATGGCAGAGTAGAATTTTCTAGGCTGTTCTTTATGACAGTAGGTTGCCAGGTGACTGGGTGGGCTCGAACTGCTGGCATTTCAGGCGGCAGTTAAGCACGTCACTAATGCACCACCAAATTCCCAACCACACCCCCTGCCGCCAAGTCCGTGCTGACTCACAGCGGTGTGTAGAAGGACAGGGGCATGTAGTAGGACTGGCCCTGTGGGTTTGCCTAGCAGTAATCTTTACCACATCCATTTCTCTCCCCCCGCCACACTTGTTCCGTCTGGATGCTGAGCAAATCATCAGAGAAGCTGGAGTCTATGAGGAGAAGCGTGATTGGACGGAGGCTTATTAAGAGCCTGTGGTTTGCAGGGGACCCAGCCTTCCTTGGTGAAGCGAGGAGGATTTGAAGCACTTACTGATGGAGATCAAGGATGGCGGCCTTCAGATGGATGACGGCTCAGTGTCAGGAAGACCCAAATCCTCACAACTGCACCTTTAGGTCGCATCATGATAACTGGAGAAAAGGTTGAAGCTGTCAAGGATCGAATCTTCTTTGGATCCACGATCAAGGTTCATGGAAGTAGCAGGCAAGAAATCAAAAGATGTGTTCCGTTAGGGAAATCTGCTGCATAAGACCTCTTTGAAAAACAAGGGTGTTATTTCGAGGCCTACAGTGTACCTGGCCCAAGCCACTGTATTCTCCATGGCCTCATACACATGGGAAAGTTGAACGTTGTTACGGAAGCCCGAAAAAGAATCCATGTATTTGAACTGTGGTGTTGGAGAAGACCAGGGAAAGTGCCACGGACTGCTGGAAGGACAAACCAGTCTGTCCTGGGAGAAGCACAGCCAGAGACTGGCAAGACTTTGCCTCCCACACTTGGTACACGTTGTCAGGAGAGACCGGTCCGTGGAGAAGGACACCATGTCATGAAAGGGGGGGGGGCAGTGAGGAAGACGAGGGCCTTCCACGGGTGGACACCGTGGCTGCCCCTCGGCGCTCAGGCAGAGGAGCAGTTGTGAGGATGGAGTAGGACTGGGCAGGGTTTCTCTCTGTCGTGCATCTGGTCGCTATGGGCCAGAGCCAACTTGATGGCCCAATGATCTTTACCTAAAACAGACTGCCACGCCTTTCTCCCAGGGAGCCAGTGATGGAATGATAGCAGCGGCCATTCATTGAGCAGGTTAGCACTTAAACCACCGCACTCCCTGGGCTCCTTAATGCACCATCTGGACTCCATGTACAGAAATAGCAATGGAGACATACATAGATATAAGAGGAGACACTTAAAAAGAAAACCCCGAATGTGATGTGAGGGAGATAAAGCATTTGGAGTTCATTCCACCAGGTGAGACTATTCATGGAGGTTTCTGTGTAGAGGTAGGTTCCCAAAAGATTGCGTAACAGTGTGTGACAGAAAAGGTCAGATGGGCAACTGGTTTTCCCACCATGACAATGTACCCACTCATGCAGTCATCTCAGTTTAGGGCCCCAAACAGCATGCCTCCCCTGCCCCATACACCCGACTCACCTGACCTCGCTCCGTGTGACTTCTTTCTGTTTCTGCAAATGAAGAGGGACAGGGAAGGACTGCTATTTGATGATGTAGAAGAGGGGGAAAGGGGGAACGAGAGAGAGGCTGTCAGCCATCCAAACAGATGAGTCTGAAAAATGTTCCCAAGAATAGAATCACAGATTTGGAAAAATGTATTAAGTGTCATGGAGGGTACTTTGAAGGTGATAAGGTTGTTTTGTTAAAAAAAAAAAAAAACTTAGATAAGCAGTTTTGAAAATAAAGAAATCTGATCGTTTGGGGAGATCCCCTTCATGTAATTGTTGCCTGCCATCAAGTCCATGCTGGTAATTCCATGTGATGCAGGTGAGAACGACTCCATTGGGGTCTCTTGGCTACAATCTTTACAGAAGCAGATGTTGATGTTGTTGTTGTTGCTGCTGCTGATGATGATGTTGTTAGGTGCCACTCAGTCAGCTCATACTCCGAGCGACCCTGTCTTCACCAGAACAAAACACTCCCCAGTCCTTCACCAGCCTCACAAGGATTCCTGTATTGGAGGCCATGGCTGCAGTCACTGTGTCAATCCATTTCCTTGACGGCCTGCTTCTTTAATCACTGCTCCTCCACTTTACCAGGCATGAGGTCCTCCCTCGGGGGCATCTCCTGACAGCATGGCTCACCCTCCTTGCCTCTAAGGAGCATGCTGGCTGCCCTTCTTCCCAGACAGATAGATTTGTTTGCTCTTGTGTACTTCACGGGACTCTGAAGAGTCCTCACCAGCACCATCATTCAAAGGCAGCAATTCTTCTTTGGTCTTCCTTGTTCAATGTCCAACTTTCACACACATAATGAGGAGACTGGAAATACCAAGGTCTGGGTAAGATGCACCTGAGTCTTCAAAGTAGCCTCCTTGCTTTTTGATACTCGAGCTAGGTCTGTGCAGCAGATTGTCCCAATGCAAGGTGTCCTTTGATCTCTTGACGGCTGTTCCATGAACATTGACTGTGGATCCAGGCAAGATGAAATCCCTGACAACTTCAACCTTTTCTCGTTGTGTCATGTTACCTGCTGATGCAGTTGTGAGGATTTGGGTCTTCTTTACATTGAGTGGACTGCAGGCCATACCAAAGCCTGCAACCCTGCAGGTAGACAGGACTTTTCTGACAGGGTGCCAATAGTTGGGTTTGAACACTCAACATATCCATTGATAATTGAGCAAAAATGGTTTGTGTCATCTATGGACTTGTGAGTATGTATAAATGAAAATATCTGAGAAGGGATGTACCCAATGAGTACGTTTTGGGATTGGACTTTGGGAGTCAGGGTTAAGAGTGACTTTCAGCTTCACACTACTTAATTGTGTTCTTCTAAAAGCGAGTATCATTTTGAATGTAAACACTGATGGTTGCAACTCAGATGTCAGGAAACCTGTTTGAATGTTGAGACACACTCTAGAGAGGTGAGGGATCCCAGGGGGAATTTATTGTTGCTTACACAACACTAGGTTTTCTGAAGGCCTGCACTCACCTTGCAGATGAGAAGAATGAGGTCAACAAACTCAGTAAAAGATTACGCTTACAAGAAAGAGTAAAGGGGTATGAATTTCCAGATTTATTGGGGTGGGGGGCGTGGGGGAGAAGGAGTACAAGGGAGGGATGACTGTATAAAATGTTTACAGTGGAAAATTATATCAGTATGTCCATCGAAAGGGAGTCTCTTTCCTGTGTTCTCTGGGTTCTCCAGAGAAACACAACAGGGACACTTGCATATATAAAAAAAGAACTTCAGGGCTGAGCCCGGTGGCATAGTGGTTGTGCCCACTGGGACTGAGGTTCAATTCCAGCAGTGGGGCTGGGCCTCCTACTCCCACCATCGGAGAGCAGTGATGCCCCCCAAAAACAAACAAACAAAAAAAAGAACTTCCTATCAATAAGTAATTTTATATCAAGAAGCTATCCCAGCCCAGTCCAATGCTAACCAGAACTCTCTTTAGACTCACGTGGCTACAGGCCGATAATGCAGAAGGAAGCTGGGGGTTGTAGGCTGGTGACTGCAGAGTCTGATGGATCCAAGGTTGATGGAATGTGACAGGGCAATGACAGTTCCCAGCCCGGAAGGCGTACACGGGATCCCAGCAATGAGGAAAGTGAAGGGCAAGAACAAGAGTAGACATGCCCCTACCGAGCGCCACCAGGCTACTACCTGATTGGCAGGTTGAACTCCACCCCTACTTCCATTGCGATGCCATCAAGTTGACAGAAATCTAACCATTCCACTTTATTACTTTTTTTTTTTCAGTTAGTTGAAGTTTGGGATGTGGAGAGCCTCAAGAAAACATGACTCCTATCCAAAGAATGAGAAGATGTGCAATTTATGAAGTCATCTGTTTGTTTCTTTGCATGTGAGCCCATTAGAGAGCTGAGGTCATGCAGGAAGAAAATTCCAGGATAAGCTGACCAGCCCTTCTGAGCAAAAATGGTGCCCGTGGACCAGATCTCCCTTGACAGCGCACAGGAGATAGTGGCTGTCTTAACGAGAAGCAACCATTAGGCACCTGACATTTTGAGAGGATAATTATTGGTGAAGGTGACTGTCAAGGGGATCCTCAGAGGCAGAGGGCAGCCATACTCACACTCCGGTCATAGACTTTGACTCAGCCACTGGAACCTTATGATCCAATGGTACTAGAGGTGTCAGTTATAGACATGCAGTGTGGAATCTTTGGCAGGCCCCTACTGGCGAATCACAGCATAGAATGTTTGGATTTGGAATAAAGTCCTGACATCCTCTGCAGACAACTATTCCCCTTTTGAAAAATAAAAGTTGACCTCTTACCGGGCCTTGGTGGAGACTGAACACCTCACCATGGGCCACCAAGTCACCATGAGGCCTGAGCTGCCCATCATAAACTGGGTATTGTCTGACCCACAGAGTCATAAAGTTGGACATGTGCAGCAACGCTCCTTTGTTAAATGGAAGTGGTATATATGAGATTGGGCTAAACAGGACCTGAAGGTACAAGTGAGACGCATGAAAAAGTGGCCCAAATACCCACAGTCCCCACTCCTGTCACAGTGCCTTGCTCCTCCCAGTCTGCACCTATGGCCTCCTGAGAGTTCCTTATAATAAATTGACTGGGAAACAGAAAATCCATGCTTGATTTACTTGTGGCTCTGCACAAAATGCAGGTGATACTCATAAGTGGACAGCAGTACTACCGCCCCTTTCTGGGGTCTCCTCTAGAGAAAAGTGGTGACGGGAAATCCTCCCAATGGGCAGAACTCCAAGCAGTGCACCTGGCTGTTCAGTTTTCCAGGAAGGAGAAATGGCCAAATCTGAGATTGTATACTGGTTCGTGGGCTGTGGCTAAAGGCTTGGCTGGATGATCAGGGTATTGGAAGGAACATGATTGGAAAATTGGTGACAAGGAGGTCTGGGGAAGAGGAATGTGGATAGACCTCTCTGAATAGGCCAAGAAAAAAAAGATAATCATGTCTCATGTGAACGCTCACCGAAGGGTTCCCCTGAAGGACTTTAACAATCAAGTGCATAAAATAACAAACTGATCCTTCTCTGTCCTCTGCCACTCTTGTTATTGTCCAATGGGCACAGGAACAAAGTGGACATGGTGGCAAGATGGAGGTTATGCATGGGCACAGCAACATGGGCTTCCACTCACCAAGGCTGACTTGGCCCCTGCCACTGCTGAGTGCCCCATCTGCCAGCAGGAGAAGCCAACATTGAGTCCCAAGATATGGGACCATTCCTGGGGGAGATCAATCAGCAACCTGGTGGCAAGTTGATTACACAGGACCACTTCCATCATGGTGGGGGTACCGTTTTGTTCTTAGTGGAATAGACACCTACTCTGGATATGGATTTTCCTTCCCTCCACGCAATGGGTCTGCCAAAAGCACCATTCATGAACTCGCAGAATACCTCATCCACCAGCCTGGCATCCCACATAGCACTGCTTCAGATCAGGAACTCACATCACAGCAAATGAAGTGCGGCATTGGGCCTGAGTCCATGGAGTCCCCTGGTCGTATCATGTTCCTAATCATCCTGAAGCAGCTGGCTTGATAGAACAATGGAATTGCCTTCTAGAGACACAATTACAGTGCCAGCTAGGTGGTAACAACTCGTGGGACTGGGGCAGGAGGCTGTATATGCTCTAAACCAGTGGCCAATATATGGTGCTGTGTCTCCAATAGCCAGGATTCATGGGTCCAGGAACCAAGGGGTGGAAACTGGGTTGACACCACCCACAGTTACTCCTAGAGACCCACCAACAGCAGTTTTGCTTCTTGTCCCAGAAACCCTATGTGCTTCAGGCCCAGAGGTGTAGGTACCAAAGGAAGGGACTCTCCCACCTGGAAACACAGCACTGACGCTACTGAACTGGCAGTTGAAAATACCCCCCTGGCCACTTTGTGTTCCTCATGCCTTTGGATCAAGAAGGTCAAGAAGGGTATCACTTACTGTGTGGTTTGATTGATCCTGATTACCAAGGAGAAATTAGATTGGCGCTACATAATGGAGGTAAAGAAGAATTTGTCAGGAATCCAGGAGATCCCGGGAGCTGTCTCTTAGTAACTACCATACTCTATGAGTAAAGTATGTGGCAAACTACAGCAACCTAATCCTGACAGGACATCTAATGTCCCACACCCCACAGGAATAAAGGTCTGGGCAACCCCAGCAGACAAAGAACCATGGCCAGCTGAGGTGTTGGTTGAGGGAAAAGTAATACAGAATGAGTAGTCTAAGAAGGTGGCTCGGGCTGAGCCCCAGTGGCGTAGTAGTTGAGTGTGGGGATTGCAGCCCACTGGCTTGGCGGTTCAAATCCAGCAGCACCTCTCAGGAGCAAGGCTGGGTAGCTCCCATGACCACCAGAGGGCAGTGATGATCTCCCCCACCCCCAAAAAAAAGGCAGTTCTATCTATGAGTTATGGTCATGTGATCAATAGCCAAAGCAAAGTTTGTGGTTGCCAATTTATCATCTTTATATGTGATTCTTGAATCTTTCCTTTGTTCACATATGATGTACCAGATACAATTAGATTCAGTGTGTTTTCATGTATGTGTATGATAGATGTATGACATTAGGTGTAAGTACGATTTCATTAAGGTCTGGAAATTATATATGGCTAAAGAATCGTGTACAGGTGCCAAGTTGGCGAGGGGTAGACTGTGTGATGGGTAGGTTTACTGTACCAACCTGGCCAATAGAAGCATGTGGGATTAATCGTGCCACAGTTTGATTGGAGAGCAAAGAGATAAACGAATCGACAGGGCCTGCCCCCTACTCTCTTGCTCTCTGGTGATTGGACCAGCATGGGCCCGCTCTAGCTCATTCTCTGCCTCATCGTGTGAGCTACACTACCTATGGGACAGCCAACCCGTGGACAATGTAGCTGGACCTTGAGGTTTCTACTTTGCCACACTGCTGGTGTATACACCGCTTGGGCTTGGACCTGGTGGATCCTCCCATCTTTCATTGCTCTAGTTTGATATACCATCCAGACCTCCTCAGCTAAACTGCTAAGCTGCTGTCTGTTGGTGACCTGCCCTGCTGGTTTTTATCTGTGGGCAGAGTCTGGCTGCATTGCCTCAGGGAAGACTTGGTGTCTGCTTCCTTGACCTTGGAGTCAGCGGCCCTTAAGAGCTGAAGGACTTCCAGTCTATTAACTGTTCCATGGAGATGAGTTGAACGAGGCCCTCTGTCCTGCTGTGTGAACTCATGAGCTGTTCTTTTGCTTCGTGCTGTAGAAATCTATCCTCTTATCTCTATAATCATAAGTATCCTGGTTTTTGTTTCTCCAGAGGACCCTGTCTAACACACATGTGGCTTTGGTCTTCTGCCCCAGGTGAATGTGTCTCCTTCCAGGGCAGTGCCTTGTCTTCTGTCGAAGCTCCAGAGCCAGTGCCCACCTACTGCAGGGGCACCCTAGGGGTGGGTGATCCTGGACTGGCTTCTCTGGCCGGTCTCGGCCTCCAGCTTCCCTGGAGAATGCAGCACGCTGCCAGGCTCGGGCTGGCCTTGCTCCGACACTGCTTTTCCTGCCTCCCCGCTCCTGCAGGACTGAGAACGCCTGCAGCCCTCCGCTTGTCCTGTTTTGTCCTTTCGCGGCTTTATCCCCCCTCCTCCCCCAGTCTAAGTGAATTATAACTGCTTTCCAGAGGAGTCTCAACTGATAAGACTATAAATAGAAGCCATTTTTTGTTTGTTTCCTCCCGGAAACCAGGCTTAGTGAGGTCTGGTAAAGCTGTCTCTCCCGCCAGGTGGGGGCCCCTTAATGACAGCGCGGCCACCTGCCAAGGTTTCCTTGTCACACTTGCCTTCAGAACTGGTCCCTTTGGTGCTGGAGTGGAAGCCTGGCTGTTTCTAAAGCATATGCACCTCAGATGCAATTCCGGGCTTGTTTTCCTAGCACTCGGGGACTGCCCAGGGCCCTCTGTGGCTGGGATGTCTTCTCTGGATTCAAGTCATTACTCCGTCTAGCCATGTCCCTGCTGGCAAAGCAGAAGAATATTGTTGCACAAAATGATGTCCAGACACTGACCTCCCGGGCAGACTTTATGTCCACTAGGCACTCCTGGCAGGGGGTGGAGTCAAACCTGTCAATCAAGTGGTGGCTCTTTGGGGGCGTGGCCGCTTGTGTGCAAGTGAGAGCTTCTGGGAACTGCCTCTCTCTCTCTCTCTCTCTCTCTCTCTCTCTCTCTCTCTCTTTTCCCCTCCCTCCCTCCACTTCCCTCCTCGCTGGATCTTCAGGGGGACTCTGTGTCTACACCCCAGGGGCAGCCCCAGAGAGCTGTTGAGGTCCTGCCAGGCTCCCACCGACCCCGGATCCATGGGACGCCCCCTGCCAGCTCTCTCTCTGCTCCCACGTCACCCTCCTGCATCGCCGGTCTGCAGCCACATGAATCTCAGGAGGGTCTCAGAGGCCACTGGACTCAGGGACTTGAGTGGGCTGGGCTGCCTTCTTGATACAAAGCAGCTTCTTGTACCTAGATGAGCATCCCAGGACATGTTCCTCTGGACAAGCCAAGCCCCCACAGCTCCTTGAGCAGGATCAGCGTCAGCATCCCGAAGGCCGGTCCCTCTGAAAAGGCAGGCTTGCCTTCCTCCAACCGTCTGACCCCAGTCCTCCCTCCCAGGGCATTGTCCCCTTCTCTGCTGGAGTCAGCACTGGATTGTGATGGCCATGGGCGACTCGTAGACCAGTCTCACATGCCACTTCCTGGAGAAGCAGCAGGCTACAATGCTGGTTCGGGGGCCACAGCTGCTGACCAGTTTGGGAAAGTGTTACAAAAGCTCTACCCAGGGGCAGCCCACTCTGCCAGCAAGCCTTGGCTCAAGATGCTCAGCTTGAGCTTCCCCTGAGAAGCCGGGGGCTTCCCACTCTGTCCGCAGGCCTCCTGCCCGAGGGCTGCCCGGCTGCTTTCTCCTGGGCTTGAAAGCTGGCCCCTGCATCTCAGACTCGTTCCCTGAGCTCTGCTGTAGTCTCTGCCACTGCCTCCCACAGCCTCCCACCACAACCCTGTCCTCCCGCGGCCCCTCCCGGGTTGAAGGGCTGCGGAACAGGGATTGTGGGCTCCAAAGACCCTACCTTGCTCCTGACTTCTTTCTGCATGGCCCTGCGACCCCTCCCCTTCCACCAC
>PVJH01045482.1:0-12357 GCA_004026705.1 Nesogale talazaci
TTGCATAAGTAGAGCCAGTGGCATTTTAGTGGGGTAGGGGAGCTACACAAAATTGTGCTATGGGTTCTTATTTTTTGTTGTTTGCGATGGCTATATTTAAATAACTTAAAAATCACTAACAAAAAAAAGACCATCGGTAAGAATTTCTTTTGAGACAGTCAAAGATATGAAAAAATGCTATTTCACAGAGTTGTTAAAGTATTTGTGATAGCAAAAATAGAAAATAACTTAGATATTGACCAACAGAGAAGTGGTTAAGTAAATGATGTGCATGCACTTTGACACAGATGTTAAAATGTTAGTGCTTTAACAACATGTAAAAGTACATAATGCTACATGGGGGTGGGAGTGGGGATGAGGGGCAGCATACCATGATTATCATAATGTAAAACAACATGATTATCATAATGTAAAACTGATGACTAGGAAAAAAGCAATAAGAATGTACTGAAACTATGTGACATATTTTCATTTTCTCTGCTTTCCAATTTTGGGGACACTTTTTCTTGTCCCTTTCCTTTAAAGACACTTTCACTTGTGGAAAAACTCCATAGCATTAATATTCATTTTCCTTAGTGCTGAATTGAGGATGCCTGTTCCTAAACAATGAGTTACATAGTACCTAGCACATGAAACAGAGCATTATGCCCTTAAAACTGAAATCACCAGACTTTTCCAAAATCGAGTTACTTGAAAATATGACAATTTGTGCACACGTATAAGTAAATACCTAGAAAGAAATGTTATGAATAGTTAGAGTGAAGTTTTGTAGGAAACATTTACTTTCTTATCTTCTTTATCCACGGAAATAATGTTCGCAAAATTTTCAATGTTATAGTATTGCATGTCAAAAAAAATGTCTAAAGTGTATACACACTAGACAGAAGAGTATTCAAGTGCCATGAGTTGATACAGCATTCTGAGCAAGCTGCCCATTCTCCTTCCGTATTTTATTATAAAACTATGCTTTTAAATGAGAACTACTCAGCTGTCCTTTGTCCTTAACATATGGCAGGTATCAGTTCAGCTAGAGACGCTAAGGGGAACAGTGCAATATATCACTTTCCAAGAAAAGCAGCAAGGAATGTACTGGAGCCAATGCTGAGGTCCAGAATAAGCTGCCAAAGGAAGAGGTTACATGTCTGTTGATATTCACATGTCAAGAAACACTGTCAACATTGGAGCTAAAGTTTTTACAGTTGAAAATTCCTCAAGAGAGTGAATAAGCTTTGATACTTGTTTTAATGTAGATACACTTAATTTTATAACTCCTAGTGACTGAAAGCTTTAAGGATGCTAAAGTTTCCTTTTTCAAAACCATCATTATGCTTCCTAACTTTAAAAAAAAGACAGATATTTTAAAAAGCAATTGAATTCTCTTAAAGCTAGATGTTGTTCAGAAAGTATCAATGAAAATCCTACTTTCCTGATATTGACCTTTACTTACTTATAGTACTACCTTGGAATTTTTCTTTTACTTGGTTATATGTATAGCAGCTGTTTAATTACCATTTTGTTTTTAAACAGTTCTGCTTAGATGCAACACCATTTGGTAAAAATGAAGCCATGTATAAAACTATTTTCCATTTTAGCTTTAAAAAGCACTATCTTCATTGTGAAACTAGTCTGCTGCAATTTCTATCATCTCTCATAATTATGACTATGGATATATATTTTTTAATTTTTTTTTTTGGTTTTCCTTTTTATTATTAATCATTTTATTGGAGGGACCCTTACAAATCTTATAATAATCCATCATTCAATTATATATTATATTAAGTACTCTTGTACATATGTTGCCATCAACATTTCCAAAACATTTCCTTTCCACTTGAGCCTTTGGTATCAGCTCTTCTTTTTTCCCCTCTCCATGACACAGGTATAAGTTTTTTAAGTATCTATGAAAGCACTTAAACTATATGGTCCAAAGACTTTTTTTTAGAATTTTTTTTTAAGTAGTCTTTAAATAAGTATTATTTCTCTTCTAACATTTATTGCTTTTTTAAAAGATTTTGAGCGTATTAATAGAAATGGTTTTCAACTTATAGACTATTAAAAATTTATAAAATAAAATATCAGGTCAATCATAGTTAAAGACTAAATATGTAACTTCTATATTTTGGAGAAGAAAAAAGATGAAAGCTGAACTACTAAGATTTGACTGAATTTGTTATCTGGAAAGATTTTATCTTGCATGTGAATTAACTGTATATTTTATCTACTTTTTAATCATGTACTCTTTTAACATGGTATTTACTCATGGGTTTCTAATTTCTTCCAAAGTATACTCCAATTTTAAAAGGAAATTGAATCCCCTCTATAACATTAGTCAACAAAAGCAGGCCTCAAAATGGACGGGCTTGATATGAGAGGCTTATACCATACATTAGGGTTTTCTATTTCCTAAAACACACGGGTTCAAAAGTGTCTCACACTCTCAAACTGCATCACATAAGTCTGGGAAAATTATATTCTAAAGGATGTGATCAACTCTTTCTGAAGGGAAATTTTCTTAGGTTTACTGAAAACAAATTCATTAACCAAGCTCCCCAACCATTTTATCAATATAAATAAAACAGCAAGGAAATGGGGAGATATTTACAAGTACCAGACCTATTTATCATCCCAACATGTTATAATCTGGTTTATAAAATCATTTGTGAAATAGCATTCCTGAAATCAAATCAGACCATATTCAAAGACTTTTTCAGAATCTTCATCCTCTACCTCCCCCACTTCTTAAAACACTGGTTTAAACACACACACACACACACACACACACACCCATACAACAAAAAAACCCTAGCTATCTATAATTTCTAGGATGTCTTGGTTAACTTCTTCCCAACCCCTCCCCTCCGCATGTAGTTTTCTCTGTCAAATTGAAGATCTTTATAGTTATGGGATCGGACTATTAAATAAAGATGCCTGGATTCATGTACTCCCTTAATCTCTGTGTGTACATGTAGGCAAGTTACTTAACTTCCATGCTTTTAGGTTTTCTCACTTATAAAATAAGGATAATCGTACATAGTACTTAAAAAGTGGTGAGAATTAATTATAAGTAAATAAGCATGTACAAATAAAGCACTTTTATAGCATAAAGCAAATGCTATTTAAGTATTGGCTAGGTGGAATGTATTTGGAATGTATTTGATGGTGGTTGCAATCAGAAGCCTGTTGCTTTCCTGTCAGTTTGAAGTGCTTAGTAAGAATTTCACATATCTAGCTTAGTAGATGCTGCCACTACTGCTACCACCTTACTAGTAATCAGTGAGAAACTATTATTTGGGAGAAAGCAGCTTCTCCTATGAATGAACCCATAAACTTCCGGTCCAATGAGTAATTCCTGAGAGGTTCTTCAGTTTCTTATTCCCAAAGCGCATAATCAGCTCAAAGTATGTAAGCAAACTCATCATTCATCACACTCAACTTTCCACTTAGATTTCCTATTCCAACTTTACAATTGTTGTCAAAAACATCATTCTTGGACTGCGCTCCGGTGGCATAGTGGTTGAGTGCGGGACTGCGGCCCACAGAGTTGGCAACTCATATCCAGTAGCTGCTCTCCAGGAGCAAGGCTGGACCTCCTACTCCCACCAGGGGGCAGTGATGCCCACACATACAAAAAAAGAACAACATTCATTCAGTCTCTAAATCTTAAAACCTTGAAGTCACCTTAGATGCTGACTTCTCCAAGTTATCAGATACCAAATTCTGGAGTTTCTATCCTTTGGCCCCCTTCCAGGATCCACCACCATCCTGGTCAAAGTTGTGCAAGCTCTCAGCACTCAAACTTGGGTTGCTGCCTTTGCTTCCAAGTTTGAGTTCCCATTTCATTACTTTCTCTTCAAAACAAGAGATTCCATCACATTATGCTTTCCTGTCTTCTTGTCTATCAAACTCTGAACTCAACTAACATTAGAGGAACTTGCCACTTCAGTAAGATTTTTGGTTACTTCATACACTCACTATGGTGTTTTATACCTTCTACTGGGTGTGCTGCTCTACCCCTCTGCAAAAACCGCTTCCACATTCCTTGTTTGAGGCCTACCTCAAGACTCACATCCTTAATGACATGGAGGCACTGCTGTTCCTGTGTTCTTTCCTCTTTCTGATGTTTTCCCGTTCCTAGCATAACACAGTATTGCCCTTATTATAATTTATAAAGCCTATAATTTATAACCTACCACTTACGGTGTCAAAACATAATGTTAGTCAGTTTAACACTGACTAGTGTGTTCCCTTTTATCTTATATTTTCTGTTTACTGAACAGCATCTACAAAGTAGCACTTGTTAAACGAGTTAGTATGCTGTCACTTAATTGGAGAATTCTTAAACTATAAATATACATTTTAAAATTATAAATACACAGTTGGAAAAGCTTTTTTCTGTAAAAAAAAAAACAGCAAGTAAAACAGTTTAAGTTTTGCAGGTCACATACTATCTGTCACATCTTCTTTTCTTTTTTTCCCAACTATTTAAAATTAAGCAAAAGTCATTCTTATATTGAAGGGTACATATAAGCAAACTTTGAGTCGGATTTGGTCCAAAAGCCATAATTTGCCATCCTCTGCATGGCTCCTCTAAAGAATAGTTCAGTGTTTTGGAAAGGGTCTTATAAAGAGTTTTAATTTTACAAAATTGAAATCATTTTTAAAACACTGATCAAGCATTTGAAATACCTTTTGCACCTCAACATAAAACAGTAATTCCTGAATTCTTACCAGCTCTCTCACACTTTTCTTTCTGTTCCCTTAATTCCTCTCCCTGGGTAGTCATCTGTTTGATACGAGTTCGAAGTTGAGCAATTTCTTCTTCTTTCATCTCCAGAGTTTCATGCATTTGCCGTTTTGTCTCTGCTATCACCATTCCCTGAGCAAAAATGCAGGTTCCATCAGTATTTGCACGTCCCATATCCAATTTACTTTAAAAGGCAGAAAACACATACTCCTTATTAAGTACAGTATTAAGAATCATTTCAATATTTCATAAACTGTGCTCTGTTCTACATTCTCTATTAGCTGTGGTTATTTGGCATAGTAGTACAAGATTTTTTTAATTTAAATTTAAAGGGTAATAGCTAAATTAATAACATGTTTTAGTTAAAAGATTTATTCTGCAATCCTTTAATAAATGTACTATAATGTTCCTTACCTCAGTAAACTATTTATAAAGAATGAAATATAATCTTTTATGCTTAACTCAGGGCCAAGATGAACTACAACTATTCATCAATACAGTGACATGGGACAGCCTCGGGGGCTTCGTTTGGACCAAGACTATGGGACAGATCCACCTGGTTTCTCTCTTCTCTGCGACAGTCCTGGTCCATCACTACTCCCTTACTAATGCCAATGAAATTCTATTCCAATCTGCTAGCTGCTAATGAAGAATACCGGGGGGGGGGGGGGGGGGTGACAAGGACTCACTATTTTATACATTAAATCAGTCATTTGGGGACTAATGAAAAAAAAAATGATTCTACCAGTCTCTTAAAAAAGTATTTAAGCTTTATGACAACTATTTCATGCCTTTAAGAAGCTTATTTCGTGAATTTTTGAAGGATTTTATCTTATGTTCAGCATTTGTAGACTCTTGCTGTAGTGTCTGACTCTTGCAAAGAGCTAACATTGGTAGATGCTAAAATTGCTAGATAACAACCATAAAAGCAGGACATTGTTAGCGTCTCAAAGCAAGACCATGGGCCGTCAATCTCCCCGACAAACAAATTATAAAGGGGTGGTGGAGAGAGAAAGAAAAGACAGCTGAACCGACAGAATAAAAGAAGAGCCTAAAAAAAAAAAAAAATAGGGCTGAGCCCCGGTGGCATAGTGGTTGTGCGTGGGACTGCAGCCCACTGGGACGGAGGTTCAATTCCAGCAGTGGGGCTGGGCCTCCTACTCCCACCACCGGAGAGCAGTGATGCCCCCCCCCCAAAAAAAAAAAAAAAAAGAAGAAGAGCCTAATTACAATGAAAAACTTTTTACGGGATCCTGATTCATAAAGAAGAAATAGGAGAGAGAGAAGGGGAGAGAGAAAAACAATAGGGAAGATCTGAAACTCACTAGATACTTGAACATATTATAGAATTCTTATTCAATTTTAGCTATGATCATGATAATGTGGTTAAGTTTTGTTTCATTTTTAGATCCTTTAAGTCCATTGACATAGTTATGGGAGAAATTATTTGATTTCTTGGATTTATTCTAAAATATGGATTGAGAAAAATAATGAGTCTGAGGATATATTAATGGAAAATATTGGCTATAAGATGCCAATTATTGAAGCTGAGTGATAGGCCCACAAAAATTCATTCTATAATTTCTTCTATTTTTGTAGATTTTAAAAGTTTTCTATAATAAGAAATCATTTCAAATGGGCTTTTAAAACATTTATAGCATAACAGACAAGTATAAATATCTATATAAAGAGATAGAGAATTTTAAAATTGCCAATAGTTCATTTTAATAGGAAGATAATTCTGACATGCTCCTAATCGCATGGCCACTTAGAGCCCCCTGGTATAAAGCAGTATAGTATATAAAACGGTGGAGGGAGTGGAACTAGCTGGCAGCTGCTTAGAACTGGGGACTGTGAAACAGGGATTTGAAACTGCTCACAGGTGAATTTTACAGTTATCTTTGCTACCACAGCTATAGTTGCTGCTCCAACTCTAAATTCATCCTTTCCTCAATCTTCCAATTTCCAATAGCATCTGAAGAGCTGAACTTTCATTGACAGAGACTTTTGTTTATGCTAATGAACACATGATCATTTCTTTACTTTTTAGATAAGCTATTGGAGCACTATTTTCTGTTTCTATTATATTTGAAAGAACAATTACCATTTCCAGTCAACATGTCTTGACTATAACTTTTCTCTGAAAAGTAAAACTGCACTATATATATGAATTCCCTTTGCAACAGTTCTTTTTAATCTATAAATCTAACCAGGATTGTAAAGTAATGGAAAACCAGCTTCACACGATAAGAAACAAAAGTTAACAGTTATGTAAATCTAGAAATTAATCAAAAAGATTTTTCATAGAAGCAGCTGTAATAATTTTGGGAAGCAGAAGCATAAGTGCCTCCAACTCTTTTCAAAGTAAAATTTTAGGCCCCCTGACAATTTGTAGTATCATAAATCTTTTTGTCTTTTTTTACCTTATCTTGTTCAAGCTGTTCAATTAAGTTCTTTGCATCACGCAACTGAGTGATAAGTTTAGTCTTCTCAGCCATATGAAGCTCCTAAAAAGATTTTAAAAATTCATTTCCATCTCTAGCAATACTTCTAACTCTTATGAGAACTCAAACATTTTATCTAATTTAGATAGTTCTTAGTCTATTATAAGAGAAAAGATGATTCTTAGTCTATAATAAGAGAAAAATACACAGAAAGTATGGTAGATGCTATGAAGAAAAGAAGCCCATTGTTGGGAGAGAAGGGGAGTTTGTATGATTTCCTTTTTATGAAATCCAGGACAGTGAAATTAAGTAGAATAGAAAATTTTAGGGTTATGGCAGGGGAGGTTGGGGAAAAATGAGGCACTAAAAACAGCGAATATGAAGAAAATGTTCTCAAATTGACTGTGATTGCACAACTTCATATACTCAAACTATTGCATGATACAAGAACTATGTGTCACTAAACCTGTTAAAAAAAAGAATAGAGGCTGAGCACCAGTGGCATAGTGGTTGTGCGTGGGACTGTGGCCCACTGGGATGGCGGTTCGATTCCAGCTCACAGGAGCAAAGGCTGGACCTCCTACTCCCACCACCTGAGGGCAGTGATGCCTAAATAAAAAAAAAAATTAAAAAAAAAAAAAGAATAGAAAAGACACCCAGAGCACTCTGAATCCCAAACGAGGTCAAGTGCTCACTCAATCCTCTACGAAGGGTTAGGGGTGGGGGTGGGGGGCCCTAAACTAGAGGCAATGCTGAGCCCATGTGTCTCTACATCTGTGGGGCTTAACAAGTTAGAAGAAAACACATGAACACTTTTACCTTCATCTTTTCTAGTTCCTGAAGTCTTTCATCTAGCTGTTCTTGCAGTGCTTCTTTTTCATTGGTTAATAGTGTACATTTATCCTTATGCGACTGAATTGTTTCCTTACAACGCTGAAGGAGATTCTCTTGACGCTTAACTCTTTGCTGAAGTGCTTCCAGTGTTTTAGAAGACGCTCCATCTCCCACTACCAACAATAAAGCAGCATCAGTGGGTCAGTTGGTAAGGAAAAAAAGGCCTCCCTGAGAACAGCCTATTAGTGCACAGGAGGCCAATGGGATCGCAAATTTTCCAACACAGCACAGCAAGAATCCTTTCAGGTTCCTTTAGAGAATTAGCTGCTTAGGTGGCTACGTAGGTGCCAAGCTCATTACTCTGACTCTGGCTGGACCAAAAATTCACTCCAAATCTCAGAGAAAAAGAGATTGGGGGCTGGGAGCTGATGAGGATTTACTGAATTTGTACCTCAAACTCCTAAGAGAGAGGGCATATTACTACCGTTGACTTTTACACAAAATTTAAACATTCCTTCTTTTCTAATTAAATGGTAAATATTAGGGCAAATATAAGAGGGTTTTAAAAAGTTTGGGAGGGGGGGAAGTTTGTGGGAAAACAGCATTAAAAACAATGAACTTTTGAACCTCCTTGCACAACAATGGCTCTCAATCTTCCTAATATTGCGACCCTTTAATTAAGCTCCTCATGTTGTGGTGACCTCCTCAACCATAAAATTATTTTTGTTGCTACTTCATAACTGTCATTTTGCTACTGTTAAAAAAAAAAAGGATGACCCCTGTGAAAGGGTTATTCGGCCCCATAGGGGTTGCAACCCACAGGTTGAACTGCTGTTGTACAGATCTTTTAAATGTAGACATACATATGCCATATTACTTACCAACTAACATATCCAAATTATGAAAAATAGCATTTTGAATAATCTTGGACATAGCAAATGAATGTCAACTACAGTGAAGATGTAGTATTACTTACAGACTATAAAGCATACTTAAAACAGTTGCTTAGAAGAGATTATTTTAATTAATGTTTGCATTTGTAGCTAAGTATGCAGAGAATAATACAGAATCAATAAATTCTACATTTAGAGAAAAAGGGGAAAAAAAAAAACAAAAAACAGTTACTTGGTTACTTTATCCTGAATAACAACAAAGAACTGAAAACAACATTTTTCTGGAAATGTTATGTTCAAGGACACTGTAGTTCTCAACCAGCCAAAGTCCAACAGCACAAGCCCTCGCCTCTCTGGGTTTTAAGCTACTTTTGACAAGAGACACTTACCTGCCGGCTCCACATTACTCTCAGCTTCCTCTTCTTTGGTGAACCCATCAGTCTGTGATTCCATTGGGGACAGTGGCTTCGGTAGCTCAGCAGTCAATGGGCCATTTTGTAATCGGTGTTTTAGCAGAGAAACCTAGAGAAGATGTACTCTCAGTCAGAAAAAAATCATGATAAATAGCACTGGGACATTAGTGCTTTCCTTAAAACAAAGAAAACAGCATAAATTAGGTCATCTTTGCTACAGTGGGGGGAGTGGGGTAATGAAGTTTATTCCCTAAGCAACTGGGTTTGTTTTGGTTTTTTTTTTTTGCATCACTGCCCTCAGGTGGTGGGAGTAGGAGGCCCAGCCTTTGCTCCGTGGAGCTGGAATCGAACCTCCATCCCAGTGGGCCGCAGTCCCGTGCACAACCACTGCGCCACCAGGGCTCAGGCAGCAACTGGTTTTTAAAGTTGCTTTTATCAATGATATGACTGCCAGAAGTTAAAAAAAAAATCAAAAGTCCTATACTTAAAGTTAACTGAGAAAAGACAATTATAAAAATAGGCCATATCGGGCTGAGCCCCGGTAGTGTAAGTGGTTGAGTGCGGAACTGCAGCCTGAGGAGTTGGCGGTTCAAATCCAGCGTCAGCTCTCAAGAGCAGCGCTAGGTAGCTCCCACGACTACCAGAGGGCAATGATGCCCCCCAAAAATAAAAAAATAAAAAATAAAATAAATAAATAAATAATAGGCCATATTTGGCTATGATTTTGAACCTACTAGATAACATCAAAATTCTTCTAAGTTTTATATCCAAAACTTCCAGTTTTTCTCTTAACCTTTACCTGAGTCTGAAGAACACTGATATACTGATCTTTCTCCTCTAACGATGCATCAAACTCCTCTTGGAGATGTTTCTTTGCTTGTTGGTCCATTTGGAGCTCCTAAGACAAAAATAAAATTAAAAAAAAAAACACAAACATAAAGATCTCAATTTAAGAACAGGATCAATACCAGATATACATTTATCTTAATATATTCTTTCAAGAGCTACAATTAGGAAATAAATAGTACCTAAACATTTTTTAAAAGATAATTTTGTTCTTTAAAGAATAGGAAGACTCAGTAAAAAACTTTTTTAAAGAAAAGAATATGAAGATTCAAGAAGAATAGGTATATTTTAAAGCTCCAATTTCTGCTGATTTGATAACGTGAAGAAAATAAAAAATTAATCACACATAAGAAAAATTTTATTTAACTTGAGACTTAACACTATTTTATATTCTCTTGACTAAAAACTCAGTTGTTATAAACAAACAGTAACAGCTGAAATCACATGCTTCCTCATCTATAAAATGAACAAGTTCGGCTAGTTGAAGTCTGAACAATAAAATTTCAAGGTCCTGAATTTCCTAAAGGAAATTCTTTCTTTATGTCATTAATGCGTTTCCCTACGTAAATTCAATGATCTTCACTTCTCTATTAGACTAGGCACCAAAAACTATCTCCGCTAATCTATACCTCATTGATCCTCTATAGGGTCACTTAAAATTCAGAATTAACTCAATGGGATTTTTGGTGACAGGGTTAACTCCTGAGGCACCTGATTTCCATGGCTTCAGGGATCTTGGTTATATATTTCTCTCACTCACAGTTCCTTACTGCCCTTCACTGATTCTACTGAAATCCATCCCTACACGCTCAGTCCTTTGCCCTCTCTGCTTCTAACTCGATGTACTTCAGAATCAGTGCAAAGGCCATCAAACAGATGGTGACTACAAGACAGATCGTCTAACTATCTCTGCGAGTTCTCCCTAACTCTTTACCGGAGGGAGTACAAAGTCCCATCTTTCTCCCTCAGAGCTGCAGGTGGCTGAAACCTTTAAATTTCCTCATTTAAACTGCTGATCTTGCAGAGTGCAGCCCAGCATGTAACCACTATGCCACAAGGGTTCCTACCTTTTTTAGAATACTAAAGACTAATAACCACAGTTCATTAGATAGCCCATTAAAATTTCACTGTTTTCCCAAGATTCCTACCTAATTGCCTCGCTTCAAAATACTCAAATTCACATTCTACTCATCTTTGTTGACCACTGAATGTAATCAAATCCCTTTATCATTTTCTTTTCAATGGTTAAGTCCTTTTCCCACAACCAAATCGACATTCTAGACCTATAGTTTTAGAGGACTAATTGCTTTCAACAGCCTTCTAGAGAGATATTTCACCTCAATTATTTCTCTCCTTCAGTCAGTCTCACACACTTCCTAGAACAAGTTTCATCAACAATATTTTCAAGGAATTCCAGCAACTCCCTCTTCTTACACGGTTTCAAACGTCTTCTCAAAAGTCTGATGGTCTAGCACTAGCTGTCCTCTCCTCCACACTCACGCTGCCCATGATATCTAGGCACATTCTTGACTGCAGTCCCCACTAGGGACACTTAGAATGCAACAGCAGCAGCACCACCACCTCCTCCTCCACCTCCACCTCCACCTCCACCTCCACCACCACCACCCCCTCAGTGCTACCTCCAGATCAGGGCAGATTCAGGGTCAAGCTGTTATGATAAAATATAACCAAAAGGTTACTGTAGAGGGTTTTCATTTATTTTTCTGAGATGTAAATTTTTTTTTCATTTAAAAAAGTGTATTTTATGATGAGAACATATCATCCCTAAAACTTTAAGTATTAAAATGTTCCTCTTTCATGTAATGATGGTTATAAAACGCAACCATATTTCGGGAGGAAACTTTTGGTCTATTAAATCTACACATCTGGGAAACATTGTCCTCCATTTAATACATCTCCTTAATGACAATGCAAGGCCTTTAATTTCTTCTAAATAATTTTCCACAACATACCATACTGAACTCTGTTATAAGGCAAGGCTAACAGACCACAAAAGCTTTTCAGTTTACACTATAGTTTGCAGGCTTTGCATGTTTCCATCTCATCATGTAGACAAGTCCTTGCCACACTACTTTTTAACCATATTCCTGTCTCTCCGTGGACCCTATTCTGACAATCAATACCTATGTCAAGAAAATTCCAGTTCACAAAGATCTCACGTG
>PVJH01045483.1:0-12360 GCA_004026705.1 Nesogale talazaci
ACAGTTTAACTCATCATGCTTCAGATGCAGTCTTGATGCTATGAAGTTGACATCGCGATCCCCATTTTTCTAGGTGAAGAAATTGTGGCATAAAAATGGTAAGCAATCTACTGAAAGCCACACACACAGCTGCCTTGAGAGCTAGGTTTCCAAAGTCAGGCCTGTCTGCCTTCAGAATCAAGAGACTGACCATCAATTCCACATGATGATGTTGTGCAAGTCGGAGGTGGGTTCCACTCATCGGGCAGCCCTTTCTCAGAAAACCTTTCTTTTCAAGAAGGTGACATGGGTCATATAAAGGTGGACTGGTTCCGTTGAGCCATAGTGATTACAGCAGAGCCAACGCTGGGAAGAGGTGCAGTTGGCTGGGTGGTCTGGACGCACAAACTCTATGGCCCTGGAATATGTGTAAGGAAACATTTTCAATCACAGAGTAATTTTATGTCAAGAAGGCTGCCCAGCCCAGTCTGACCTAAGTAATGTTTGGGTTTGGAAATGGGGTGGCTGCAGGCCAAGGACGTGAAAGGTGAAGCAGGAAGAACGTTAGCGGGTGAGTGTGGGCACATTGATCCAAAGTCGGTGGAAACATAGCAGGGTACCAAGAGTTGTCAGGGTCAGGGTGCCCACATGGGCTGTCCCTGGGGGCAGACAGAGTCCCTGAGCAAGAGGGAGTCGTTCCCGGTGTCTCCCTTATAAAATGGCCACACACCCACGAAAGCCTCATCAGGCTGTGAGCTCACTGAGAGGTGGAACTCTACTACCCCTCCAGCTTCACACAGGCTCCAGTTGACATACAATCCAAGTGCTACTGTGCCTACAGCTTCATGTATGAGACTGAAGAGGGGTTGTCATTGAGTTCTGCCCTAGGACTCCCCTGGCTGCATTGCTGGTTGACACTGAAGTTACTGATTCTGCTGTGTGCTCCTTGACCTGGCCCAGATGCCCTTTCTCTGGGAAGGGAAGGCCGGGTGTCTTTTGCCTGAGGAGGGCTGCTTTCATGGCTAACAAGCACACATCACGCTGGCAGACTGCATATGTCTCAAAGTGCTGACCAGGTAGCGAGGTGCTTACCAAAAAGCAAAACGACCAGATCGACTGCCATCAAGTTCCTTCTGGTTCCTGGAAACTCTATAGGATGTGTCCATGGAGAAGACAGCTTCGTCTTTCTCATGTGGAGCAACAGGTGGCGGGTTTGAACTGCTGGCCTGGGTCAGCAGTGCGAGACATACCTGACAGTGTCACCAGGACTGCGTGGGGACTTGCACCTGGGCATGAGTGAATGGGTGTCTCTTTACACAGTTTATCTGTACTCTTCATAGGGATGACAGAGGTGGGTTAGCTAGCACCAAATGAAGGCCCATCCCGGCTGGGCACTTACAATTGTAAGGGATGCCAGAACATCGAGCTCAGAGAAACACAAGAATGCAGATGGGATGAGGTTCAGATGGCGGGTTTATCGGAACACGTCCCAGAGAGCGCAGTGACTGTGAAGAGAAGGAATTCTTTGATAAGGCCCCTGAGGAGAAGCCTTCACTTAGCAGCTGTGTGACCTTGACTTTCTCATTCCACAAACAGGAATAAAGATGCCTGTTTCATGCATTTTTGTTTTGTTTTTGTTTCCCTCAATAATTAAGTACAATAGCAATAATAATAAAATAAAAAGCTTGTAGATTTTGTTTTTTATCATTTACTTTGTAGGCTAACCAGAGTCCCGTTTCTGTGTTCCCACGTGTTCTTTGGAGATTCCGTTCACTGAGGTAACCCAAGAGCCATGGGTTGAAAATCCCGTTACTCTAGTAGGTGGTGGTACCTGATGCTGTTTCCCAGACCTTTCCCCAAGGACGCTGTCCCTGCTGGTTTCTCGTGACCCCAGTCTCAGCTGTCCTCCTACCTTCCCCACCACCTGTTCTCCATCCCCGCAAAGGCACGTACACGTGTCATCTGCTGCTGGTAACAAATCACCCCTGATATCATGATTCTTTCACACCAATTCTGGTGGAAGGACTGAGCCGGTGTAAAACTGGAATGGTGGGTGCAACCGACATCCTCTAACTCCACAAGCCGGGGAGAGAGCGGGCCAAGTCTGATTCCAAATCTGACACCAGCCTCTTCCTGCTGCTGCAAGACTCTCCACTTCCTTGCTGGGTTGGGTCATTTATTGCAATGCCCATTTAAAATATATAAGCTGTACTTAAACAGGCACGAGGCTATTATAACTGTATCCACAATTGAGGATACAGTTCTTTGAGCAGGACAGCCTCGTTTCACACAGGCCAAGGGTGGATACCGGCCCCCACCCACCAGCACTGTGACTGCTGTGGGGTATAGGGTGATGGTGGGGTGACAAGGTGCCATAATGGATGATGGGTGACACCAAGTCTCTTTCTAATGATGCTGCCCCTGAGTAGTGTCCTCTGCTGTGGCCCTGCCCCTCCTCCTGTTACCACACCCCGCACCCCAGTCCCAGATCCTGGTGTCCCTCCATTTGACAGTGTCAGAGAGTTCACCCGTCTAGTGACCCTGCTGAGCTGCACGTGATGTAACATGCACACAGCTTCCCAGCATCAGACCAAGATGCTTCATCTCAGAAGTGACACCCCTCGTCCCAGCCTCCTCTGTTGTCAGACCAACCAAGCCTGGCACAATATGGCAAGAGATGACCCAGGTCCCACCCTCCTGCCTCCTCTCTCTTCATTCTTTACAGTTAACCCTCAATACCAGGGTGTCCCCAGATACCTTCAGTGGTCATCTGGAGTCTGGAAACACTACGTCCGCAGGTCAAGGACAGCCCTCTCCCAGCAACGACAGGCTTACACATTGCCTACGGACCCCAGGGGCGCCTGCACACCACATGCGTCATACCACCCTCTTCATTCCCCACCCCCCAGTCCTGCTTCTCCTCTTTCTCTCTCAGGAAAGGCAACCTTGACCACTCCACTATCAAGCAAGCACCCCCAAACCATTCTTGATTGCTCCCCACCCCTTTCTTTCTCTTCCAATTAGTGATTACCCAGAGCTGTGGAGGTTGTGTGTGTGTGTGTGTGTGTTTTCATCTTCTACTTTGAAAATGTTCACACCTGCAGACTGATGGAAAGAAAAAGAAAATGATCCCGATTTACCTTGACGCTTGCCGACATTTCGTGGTACCTCCCCTCCTCCGTGTCTATGCACGCTTGTGTATACAGATATATGCTGTACGCTTGTGAGAGGATGAGGGCGAAGTTGTAGATATTATGCCACTTCATCTCTACATCGTTCCTAAGAACCAGGACACTCTCTTTTTTTAAAATTTTTTTTATTTTAGGCATCACTGCCCTGGTGGTGGGTAGGAGGCCCAGCCTTTGCTCCTGGGAGCCGGAATCGAACCTCCATCCCAGTGGGCTGCAGTCCCGCGCACAACCACTACGCCACCGGGGCTCAGCCCCGACACTCTCTTATATACCTACAATACCACCATTATTCTATAACCAACTCCTGTTGATTGTACCTTATTTTTTTTAGTATGAGCCATTTAACTTTCTATTTATTTAAATGAAACACTTTCATTGGGGGCTCTTATCATTCTTATCACAATCCACCCATTCATCCATTGTGTCAAGCACATTTGCCCATATGTTGCCATCATCATTTTCAAAGCATTTTTTTTCTGTTTAAGCCCTTGATATCAGTTCCTCATTTCCCCCCTCCCTTCTGCACGAAAACTTGATAAATTATAAGATTTTACCTTATTGCTAATACTTTTAATCTACGCCCTTTCCTCCCCCCCCCCATTTTTTTGGGTGGGGGGTTCCAGTCCATAATTCTCCTGAACCCTCAGCCATGCAGGCTCTTCACTGGTCCCTGGACTTCATCTTCTCACCCTTCCAGTCCACAGCACAACCGCAGAGCACTTTCTGAAACGCCTGTTTCATGCCTCCTCTAGATGTGGCTTCCCAACTGAGTGCAGTGGGACCACAGTTCAAGACCCAATAAAAAAGCACCCCCACGGGCATCAAGTCGATTTTGCCATGTGGCACCTCCACATGTGGCAGGGCAGAACTGCTCAGAAACCCAGGGCTTTCTGGGTAGTGACCCTAGTAGAGTGAGATGGCCAAGCCATTCTCCCACCGTGCCACAGAGTGGGCTTGAACTGCTAACCTTGAAGCTATCAGCCGCTGACTAACGTACCACTTCCCAACCACCGCCACCAAGTGCATGCTGCCTCCTAGGGATCCTGCTGTGGGTTTCCGAGTCGTCACTGTTGACAGAAGCAGAAAGTCCTGCTTCCTCCTGCGGAGCGGCTGGTGGTTTTGAACCACCAACCATGCGGGTCGCAGCCCCATGTCTAACCACTGCACTGCCAGGGTTCTTCATGAAAATCGAAACTTTCCAGTGGCCACATTAAAAAATGAACCCCAAATAGGTGAAACTGATTTGGAAACTATGCTTTATTTAATGCAATATATTCAAAATATTGTCATAGCAACATTCACTCAATATTTTAAAAATATTAATGAGATAGTTTGGGTTCTTTTTTCTTATTAAGTTCCCCCAAATTTCCATGTAGTTGATGCTTACCCAAACTACTGCTGCAGAATTGAATCTGACTCACGGCTACCCTATAGGATTTTCGAGACAGTAATTTTCCTGGAAGCAGACTGCTTCCTCTCTTCCCAGCAACACAGCTGGTCGGTTTAAACCACTGACCACTTTGCTGGCAGCCCAACACTTAACTCGAATGACCCTCCCAGTGCCATCCGGTCAATTGCAGCCCAGGCTGACCTTTATGACAAAGAAGAACTATCTCATCGGGTTTCCTAAACTGTTCATCTTTCAGGGAGCAGAAAGCCTACATTCCTCCCTTGAGGCACCTGTTGGGTTTGATGGCCCTTACAGAGCACAGTTCAGTGCACAGAGCAGCCATTGGACTACCAGGTATTCTTTTACACTAAACAGCACATCTCACTTCAGAGGCCACACTTTCTATGGTTACAGTGGAGGCTGGTACACATTGGGCTGCTAATCACAAGGTCAGCAGTTCGAATCCACCAGCTGCTCCTTGAAAAAAGTTGTGGCTATCTACTCCCATAGAAATGTACAATATGACGAATTAATGATCATTTATAAATTATCAAGGGTTCCTGAGGGACGGAGAGAGAGCTGGCAGGGAGGGGAAATATGAGGAGCTAATACCAAGGGCTTAAGTAGAAAGAAAATGTTTTGAGAATGATGATGACAACAAATGTACAAATGTGCTTTGCGTACAATGGATGGATGGATGGATTGTGATAAGAGTCATATGAGCCCCCAGTAAAATGATACAAAACAAAAAGCAAGTTACAGTCTTGGAAGCCCACTGGGACAGTTCTCCTCTGTCCTGTAGGATCAAGATGAGTCGGAAAAAACTCAAAAGCCAGTGAGTTTGGTTTGGTTAAAACAATAAGGTTGTGTTTCATAGAAGAACATCTCAGATGATTTCAGTTTTAACATTTGTAGTCATTCAGAATGGAAGATGGGAAATTCATTTCTTCATTCCCACTAGCTGAAATTCAAGAGTTCAGATACCACATTTGACTAGTGGCTCCCCCAAATACTGTAGCTCTAGGGCAGCACTGCTCAAAGTTTGATTGAGGCCCCCCAGTGGGTTCCTGAGATGCTCCCAACGGGTCTGGTCTGCGAGGTCACAGTTCTTTTCATAGTGATGCAAACGCAGTAGCTGCCTTTTTCATTGTCATTCTCTCAGAAGGGTACATAGAAATTTCCAGGACAACCCGGCCTGTCTTGTTAGAACTGTTTGACTGTAGAAGCAGATGTGAACTTCAGCAGCTTTCTGAAATGATCTTAGGCTGGAATAAGATTTACTAAAATGTAGAACTATTCAACAACTCTTCTTCTCCACTGTGTGTTTTTTGTTTCGTTTGGAAGGATTTTTTTCAGTTTTAAGTTGGCATTTATTGGGAACTCTCAAAGCAAGACACTTGAGCCAAAGCCCAATAACTTCCCAATATATAACCCGGGGACTGCAGTCATCTGTTTCTTCCCACCCTAAGGTACTTCAGGCTTAAGTTCAAGGTAGCAAGGAACTCAGTTCCTTTAAGCTGCTGCAGTACATTTAAAGTACAGTCTGGTTCACTTACTGGGGTTTCCAAATTGGATCCTTCTGGTGTAGTCTAGGAAGGATGTTGTGTGCTTTGAAAGGTCTAAAGTCCTTCTTGTCTATAGCACTTGGCCTGGGCCACTAAGAGCTAGATAGAAATTTGGTAAAACATACCTGACTACAAGCATAATATCAGGCATAGTTTCCCACTGAGTATCTACAAGTGATGTGTGTTTTTCCCCATGGCAGGTCGCCTCTCCTGGTTTTCCCACCAACAGAAATGAAATCACCGTCTCTGATACTGGCATGCCCCCCACCCTCACTTTTTGCCTTGATTTTCCATTGAGGTTACCAAGCACCCTTGTAGGAATGTTGGTTGATGTGCAGTGACCATAGAATTAAGTTACGTGACAGGAACGGTTTGATCTGTTCTTTCGTCATGAATTGTTTTTGTTTTGGAAAACAGTCTTTTTCCATGGAAATCAGGTTACATGTTATCAAGTAATGGCATTGTCACCGCTTTTAAGTGAATTGACAAGTAATTTTTTTTCTGTTTTGATTTCTGATAGTTGTTCCTGACAGATCTCACAACCCTCACAGTCATTGCATCAATTTTGACTTCTAGAACAGAGCTGCATGGCCCTGTGGGTTTCTGTAATTCCTCATCATTACCAGAGTCGAAACTTCTCCTTGCTCCACAGAAAGGCAGACGGTTTCAAACTACTAACTTGCAGTCAGCAGCCTAACATGTAACGCCACCATACCTTTCAAAATTAAACGTTCTTCAAAGTCCTCAGTAATTCTAAGGGTGTAAGGATGCTTCATGGGAGTCCTGGCAGGACAGTGGCTTCTGAGTCAGACGGTGAACATCCACCAACTCTCTGCTTCTGTGGAGAGTGACAATCTCAGAACCCCCCTGGAGCAGCTCTCCTCTGTCCTATAGGGTCACTGTGACTCGGATTTGACTTGATAGCAGTGAGAAGAAGACTTCGGCGACCACTAATCTAGGTGACACCCAATTCTCTGCTTCCTCTCTTGGGATTTCTTCTCCTCCCTCATACATTTTGCTTGAACTTCCGAGTCCAGACAAGATGGAATGGTCTGCAATCTCTCCTACTGATTCATCCCACTGAGTACATCTAAAACTGTTGGGCATAATATATAAAAGAAACAAGGCCCCCGAAAGGTAGAGTGAAGGTTGCAGAATGTCTGGGACCCTAAGGATTCAAGAAGCAGCACAGGACAAGGTAGCAGCCAAGATGGACCTAGTCGGGAGATTGAACTTCCAGTCTGGATCAGCAGTAATGAGACACATTTCCCCTCAGCCTAACTCCTGATGTGTCAAAAACTGTGTGGAGGACCTGGACCTCCACCCACACTTACCCTTACAACCCTATCCTTAGAACTGCTGATGATCTTTCCACTGAATTTGCCACTCGAAACCACACCAGAATTACATGGTCCCTTGTGGGTTCATCATTTTCCTTTCCTTCCCTCCCTCCACCAGTGGCTATCAAAGAAGGCCTGCTAAAATAAGACTGAAGTAAGACCCAGCGTTTCATAGCGTAATAGGAAAAACATCCAGGATGCAATTAAAAGCCACTTGTAACTCCCAGAAGCAAGAAAATCACAACTCAAATGAGAAAAGACAATTAACAGACATCAACACCAGATGACAGAGATGTCAGAATGATCTGACAAGGACCTTGAAACAACCATCGCAAAAATACTTCAAGAGCAATTATAACATGCTTGAGACAAATGAATGGAGGGAATGTCTTCGTCAAGAAACTAAAGATACAAAGAAAAATTACAGATTTTGCTTGAGGCTTGAAAGAGCTTCTTGCATTTCTGGGACTACTGTGCTCCCTCTCCTCCATGGTCAAGGATTCTCTTTGTGAAGCCCCCTTTTCTATCCTCTTCTTGAACTCCAACTTGCCTTTGAGACAGCCCAAAGGTCATTCTGGGGGCCCTTCCATGCTGTGTTATGTGCTCCTGCCAATCAAAGCTTCCCACACCCAAAGAAGATGCTCTTGTCATGTCATGTCCAACTCATGGTGAGTCCATGTGACAGAGTAGAACTGACCCAGAGGGTTTCCTAGGCTGCAATATTTACAGGCCCCTACTAATCTATCAGTTTGTCATACCAGAGTGGCCTGTGTGTTGCTGTGAAGCGAAAAGCTATGCCACTAGAATTTCAAATACCAGCAGAGTCAGACAAAGTGAGCACAATTAGGCAGAGTTTCCTGACTAAGAATAGTCTTTAAAAGAGAAACAGGCTGTCCATCCACTTCAGGGGAATTAGCTGCTGACAAACGAATGGAGAGCATCAGAATGCTGTCAGTCACTGAAAACCTCACGAACAGAGGACGAACATTGTCAGAGAGGGTGCCAGAAGATGAATTCCGCAGGTCAAAAGCCACTTAAACTGTAACTGAGGAAGAGCGCCCATCTCAGAGTAGTGTCAAGCTCAATGACACAGATGGAGTAAAACCTACAGGAGTAAAGTCTTCAGGACATTCATCTGATGATGGGACACAACTCAAAATGAGGAGAAATGGCACATACAGCAATCGATCATCGGAACTTGGAATTTATGATTCATGGATCTAGGAAAACTGGAAGTGATTCAGAGAGAAATGGAATACATGCAGTTAGATAGCGTAGGAATCAGTGAGCTGGAATGGACTGGTATGGACCGTGCTGGGAATGGCACAATCAAGAGGAATGGTGTCACATTCATCATCAAACAGGGCATTTCAAAAATCGATCTGGAACTACAATGCCGTAGGTGAGAGCATAATGTCTATCTTTATACCGGGAAATCCAATCAATGTAGCTATTATTCAACTTTATGCACCAACTACAAAATCTAGTGATATGGAAATTGAAGAATTCTACTAATGTCTACAGTCTGAAGTTGATTGAACATACAACTAAGATGCATTGGTAGTTATTGGTGAATAGCATGCAAAAATTGAAAACAAAGGTGAAGGGACGGTCGATGAAAATATGGCCTTTCTAAAGAAGTAAAGAAAATATGGTCTTGTTAATAGAAACCAACTTAGAGATTTCATGAGAGACGTTTGCACCAATAATTTGTTCATAGAAAATCCTTTTTTTCCAGCAACACAGAAGGTGACTATGCACATGAACTTCCCCAGATGGTATACATCAAAATCAAAGCAACTCTGTTAGTAGGAAGAGACAGTAGAGATGCTCAGTATCAGCAGCAAGCATCAGGTCAGTAGCTGACTGTGGCACAGACGACAAATTGCTCATCTGTGGTTCAGGATGAAACGAAAGAAAATGAAAACAAGTCCGTGAGAGCCGGAATACAACCTTCTCTCCCACCTGAATGTTGAGGGCATCTCGAGATCAGATTTGAGGCACTAATGTCAGAAAATCCGGTGAGCTGTCAAGACCACCATTCATGAAGACAGCAAGAGGCCCTCAAAAAGAAAGCAAAGAAAGAGAAGCTCAGAGTGGATGTCGGAAGAGACTCTGAAACATGCTCTTCATTGTAGAGGAGCTCAGGGAAGTGAAAGAGATGATGGCGACAAAGCGCTTAATAGAAAACTTCAAAGGGCAGTTCTGGAAGACAAGGCTAAGTATTACAGGGATATATAGAAAGACATAGAGTTTGAAAGTTAAAAACGAAGATCACATTTCATATATTTTAAATAGAAAGCACTCAAGGAAAAAGAGTCAAGCCTTGAGGTGCGCTACTGAAAGATTTTATGGGCAAAATATTGAATAATGCAGGTAGCATCAAAAGAAGATGGGAAGAATACACAGAGACACTATACGGAAAAAAAAACCACCCCAAACTAGTCAACATTCAACCATTTCCAGAGATAACTTATAATCCAGAACTAATGGTACTGAAGGAAGAAGTCCAAGTTGCACTGAAAGCATTAGCCCCAAACAGGGCTTCAGGATCAAAATGGATCCATACTTGTTCCACTCCAAACAAACGTGGCTGAACAGAAAGCAGAAATAACAGAGCAAGATCATTGATGCCACATGCAAATGAAATTTTTGCTGAAGATCATTCCGCAACCCTTGCAGCAGCACATTGACAGGAAGCTGCCAGAGGTTCAGACTGGATTCCGAAGAGAACGTGGAACAAGGGATTTTCATTGTTGAAGTCAGATCTTGACTGAAAGCAGAGAATACCAGAAAAATGTTTGCTTGTGTCTCGTTGACTGTGGAAAAGCATTTGCCTTTTGGATCATCGCAAACTATGGGTAGCTTTGTGAAGCATGGGGATTCCAGAACCCTACAATATGCTCCTGTGGACCCTATGGACCAAAGCTGTCATTCCACCAGAACAAGGGACTACTGCATGTCTTAAAGTCAGGAAAGCTGTGCAGCGGGGTTGTATCCGTTCCCCATATCAGTCCATTTAGAGAAGCTGGGTTATATGAAGGAGAATTTAGTATCAGGGATAGAGGGAGACTTATTAACCACTTGAGATATGTGGATGATACAACCTTGCTTGAAAGCGTGGAGGACTTGAAGCACTTGCTGATGAAGATCAAGTATGTCAGCCTTCATTATAGTACAGCTCAAAGTTCAAAAAGAACAAACAAAAAGCCTCACAATTGGATCAATAGGTAACATCGAGATGGAAAGGGAACAGATTGAAGTTGTTAAGGATTCCACCTTGCTTATCGGTGCTCGTGGAAGCAGTAGTCAAAGGAACCAAAAGACACCTTGCCTTGGGTAAATCTGCTGCACAAGACAGACCTCCCTAGAGAGTTGAAAAACAAGGAACTTACTTTGAGAAGTAAGGTATGCCTGATCCAAGCCATGCTATTTTCAACTGCCTCCTACACAATTGAAAGTTGACCATTGAACAAAGAAGGCAAAAGACACATTGATGCATTTGAACTACATGTTGACTAAGAATATTCAAAGCGCTGCCCCCAAACCAGAACATATCTGTGTTGGAAGAAGTAAGGCCAGAATGCTCCCGTAGGGGTAAAGATCGTGAGACTTTGTCTCACAAACTTGGAACAAGCTATCAGGGGAGATAAATCCCCGGAGAAGGACATCATGCTGGGTAAAGTGGAGGGGCAGCAAGCAGAAGGAAGGCTGTGGCAGTCATGTGCTTATGTTAATTTTATGATTGAAATGTTGGGGTGGAGTCTGGTCTGTTAATCAGGAGATAGGCATTGAGTAGCTGATGAGGCCTCTGTGTGGCCATGGCTTTCACCTGAGACTCCAGGGAAATCTCGCGGTATTTCCCTCGTGAAGATGAGAAGCTTTCTTCCCCAGTTGTTGGGAGTTAGTTTGAGAGATGATTAACCACAGGCAACACAGAATGGCGGCGGCTGGGAGGCTGGAGTAGCTGGTGGAGAGACCACATGGCTTAGCCCTGATGAAGACAGACCCCTGAAGCTGGAGTGGCATGCTGTTGATGGACCTGAGCCCTGGAAGCGAGGAGCCATGGGGAGACCCCTGTCAGCGCCAGAATTCTGAACCCACTGACCTGTGACTTCCTGGGTCGGAAGCAGACATTATAGACTGATTTTGGGCAGAGGGGTTATTATTGGACTTATGACTTTGCACTGGACTGGATTGGGATGCCTTCTTAGTGTCACATTTCTGTTGTATATAAACCCTTTCCTTATACCTATATGCGCGTCTCTGAAATTTGTTCCTCTAGTCTACCCGGACTAACACAAAGGCCCTTGAGAAGATGGATTGGCACAGTGGTTTCAAGCATGGGCTCAAACCTGAGGACAACTGTGAGAATGGTGTAGGACGGGCCTGTGCTTCGTTCTGTTGCACATCGGACCATGAGGATTTGGAACTATCTGTGTGACACCTGTGAGTCACCTCATCTGGTGTCAATTTGAGGATGAAGAGTGTAGGGGTGGTGTCTAGTCTGTCAATCTGCAGATAGCCAATGAAACCTCTGTGTGGTCATGGCCTTCTCCTGAGAATTCTAGGAAATATGGTTATACCTCTCTTGGAGGTGGAGACACTATCTCTCAGCTCACTCCCTGGGAGACGTTGCAGCTGAAGAGACACATGGCAGCATGCTGATAGACCCTTAGTTAGTCCGGGTAGACTAGAGGAACAAAGTCAAGGACACACATATGGATATAAGGAATGGGTTTATATTCAAGAAGAACAGGACATCCCAGTCCAGTCCAGCTCAAAGTCACAAGTCCGATATTAACCCATATGCTCGAAATCAGTCCATAAAGTCTCCTTCTGACTCATGAAGTCACAGGTCAGTGGGTACAGTACTGGCACCGATAGGGGTCTCC
>PVJH01045484.1:0-12337 GCA_004026705.1 Nesogale talazaci
ACTCAGGCCCCGTCTGCCCCGGCGCGGGCTTGCCCACCTTGACTCGCTTGCCCTGGATCTCCAGCGTCTTCATGGTGAAGTCGACGCCGATGGTGCTGCCTTGGCGCTCCGTGAAGGCGCCCGTCTTGAAGCGCTGCACCACGCACGTCTTGCCCACGCTCGCATCCCCCACCAGCACCAGCTTGAACAGGAAATCGTACTGTTCGTCCGGGTCCCCGGGGCCCGGGCCCGCCATGACCTCGCGGAGCCAAAGGGCCGGCCTAGGCTCACGGAAGCCGCGGGCCAAACTCCGTCCGCGCCAGGCCACTCGCCGCCGGGCGACGTGGAGCCGCCGCAGCACCTGGAGGACGGGTGCGGAGAAGACTGGCTCGCCCCGGCCCCGGTCCCGGCTCCGCCCCGCCCCGCCGGGCCCCACCTCTGCCTCGACCCGAACCCTGGCCGACCCGGGCTCCTCGGGGAACAGCCGAGCTCGGCCCCTGGCTCCCGGTCGCGCGCGGCCAATCCAGCCCTCGGGCCTGCCCTCGGGCCCGCCCCCCCCCCGGCGCGACTCCGCCCTCCGACCGAGCGTGGGCTCGTCCCCGCCCCCAGCACCGCCCCCAGGCGGACCGGGCCCTCCATACGGCCTGAACACCCCGACCCCCAGGAAACACCCCACCTTAGCTCCGCCCCTGAGCCGGCGTGAGCGAGGCCCCGCCCATCGCCCCGCCCACACCCCCTCTGGGAGGTTCTTGGCACCTCGCCACGCCCACCCCAACCTCCCCGGAAAGCCTGGCCAGCTTCCCTGGCCTCTGCCACCTGTTGCCCTCCAGGTTTGAGGGGATAGTGGGAGTGTCTCAGTCTACAGGTCTGTCTGGTGTCTTTTAACCCTCTTTTCAGACCCAGGATGGCCTCCTCTAACTCCAGATCCTTGGTGAAGGAAGTAGCCATTGATAGGTCGCCGAAGGACACACTAACAGTTCAGACTCCTAGTAATTTTCCAGAGTGAAGAGGGGAAAGGGATAACCGGTTACAAAGAGAGACCCCAAAAACAGGCGGAAAGTCAACACCCTGGAGGGTGAGAGGATAGATGGATGTGCTTATGGATTCTCAAAAGAAGGGGAGAGAGGAGACCATTTGATGAAAGGCTGGTGCAGGGAAAGTTGGGTGAAAGTACTGTCCCTTATGGATGTGAGAAGTCTGTGTTGGGCAGTTGGTTCCAGAAAGGCTAGAGTGAACCAGGAATCCTCAGAAAAATGAGTCCCAAAGTGTCTGCAGATTAGATAGGACCTATCTCCCCAAAGGTTTCCCCCTGATACTAAAAACTCCACCTCTTCAGGAAACCTCTTCATACTACTCCAATTCGATTCAACAAATTTACAGCAAAGGGCCTGTGCAAGAATCCAACATCCCCACCGGGCGGCTTTCTAAAAGTACTTTCCTATCTCTCCTGGGGAGAGGGTGTGGTGAAGATGCCTGAAAGCGTGGGGTTAGGGCGGTTGGTGACAAGTCTGACCTTAAGGCAAACTCTGGCTTCTGCTTAGTGTTTAGCAAAATGTGCTGGGGAGAAAAGACTACATGGAAAGCCTCGAAATACTCTCCCACTCCACTTTTCTCCAGGGGCTCTGGCAGAAAGCGGGGAGGTGCTGTGTCCCTCTTCCCTAGGACCTACCTAAGAGCTCCAGTGGTTCTGTGGACAGGTAGGTAGTGAGGGGATGGGAAAGTGGATCGGAACCAACCTGCTCCTCTCCTGCTCAGTAGGAAGCTGTCCCTTCCTAGGTTATAAATGGCCCCAAAGCAGCCACAGGTGAGGTCATAGGGCAGGGTTCAAGGGCTGTGGTGCTGGGGGAGGAGCACCAGGCCTCCCTTAAAGTGGTGTTGAGCCTGAAGGACAAAGCACATTGGTGTTTACAATCTCTGGGGGGAGGATAGGGAAGTGTATCCAAGGAAACAGCTCTTTTCTAAAACAGCTGGCAGAACGTGAACTAATCTAAATTGTTAACTAGAGTGTATCGGGGACCGGTTCTGGGGACCTTGGCTAGATGAGTACACAGTGTGTGGGAGCAGAGAGGTGCCCTGGTGGGGTAATGGTTAAGCACCCGGAGTTGAGGTTTGGGGGAGGCAGGAGAGCAGTGTCCCTGCATGGTGACCTCCAGTGTCTTCTCCACCCTAAGCCTGCTGTCCTCAGATGGAGAATGAGATAACAGACAACACCCTGCATGCATTAGGAGTCATGAGTGGGGGTGCGGGGCTAGAGGGTGTTCTTTTGAGACCTGAAGTTCCTGTTTCTGGCTCTCCTTGGAGCCTATAGAATCCACCTATACTGCCCTGAGGAAGACCCACAGCGAGGAACCACAAGGCCAGTGGTTTGCTGGCCATTTTTCTGGGGAAGGTCGGCCTGTTACTTGACCTCTACTTCCATCTAAATGCTGGGCGGTTCCCCCCCCCCCCCCACACACACACACATGGGCCCTGGGAAAGAGAATCTGTCACTGGGCCTGGGCTCAGCTGCTCCACATGCCTCCAGCGGGCCAGACTGGGATGAACTGTCACCATAGCCCCTGCCTTACGCCTCTGATCACTTCATGAGACTGCCATACTCCAGGGCTAGCTCAAGATAGCAGGCCCGGCCCTGGCTTTTAGAAACAGGCGACAGAAGCTGGACCTCAGCAGACTTGTTCCTGAGCTGCCCAGGGCAGGGTCTCAGGTCTTGGGCTCCAGAGGTGATCTGCTCTGCCCTGCCTCCAGTCTCCCCTCCTCCCTGCACACCCTCAGGTGCTTGCTGGGAGTGTCCTCCCTCTGGACCCTCTCTACAACCCTTAGCCTCACAAGAATCAGGTTCCCTCAGCTCTGACATCTCCCACCTCCCTCCTGATCCAGGCTGTTCCTGCAGGTCTGGTCCGGCCTCTGGTCTCCAGAGCAAACCCCACATCCACTAGCTCACTGCCATAGATGCGCTCCAGGACTCTGCCCTGAACCTCCTTAAAGAGATAGGACCACCTGAGCCCCTCTCTAACCAGCCATTCCCTGACCACCCCCGCACTGCTATAGAACTGGTGTGTGATGCTGGGAGCGTTCTTCACACAGCCAGAGTGGGACCCCGACCCCAAGGACTCCCACTGGTCTGACCCTGGGCTCCCAGAAGCACCCCCCGAGTGGGTGCCCAGCTAGCAATGTCACCTGCTGCAGCCTCTGGTCTCAGGTCTCCCTGGGAAAAACCTCAGGTGTGATGTGAGGAGGCTACCATGCATTCACGTGAGTCCCCTGACCTGGCCTGTTTCCAGTGGTTAGCACAGAGGGGGCTGTGGAGAGGATGGGGTCTGCCCTCACGACAGCTCAGAAGTGAAGTCTGGGGTTTGATCCCAGCACCCCAAAACCTCAATATGCTGAGGCTGTCTATTCTGGACAGCAGGACCGCCGGTCTTTGGGAGGGGGGCGGCTGAACCTCATAGGCTCATGCAATCATTGCTTCAGTGGTTAACCCAGGGATTGAGCTACAAACAAGAGGCTTCCTGTCATACAAAATTCTTTAATGAAAATAGCTCTTACACGATATAGAAAACAGAAGTAACGCACTCAAAGTCCGCCTCCTTGGCAGGAATGAGCGAGACAGGGCCATGAGAGGCTGGGAGCACACTGGGTCCAAGGAGGTGACTCGGGCTGACTCCGGATGGGTGGGCTCTGGAAGCAGGGCTGGGACGGCTTCTCCAGTCCATGAGAAGTTACACGGGTCCTCTCAAAGAAAACTGCACTTCTTCATGCTAGCCACAAACCGATTCTCCACTGCCCAAATCACAGGACAGGGCTGATTCAAACACAGGCAGCTAGTTAGCAAGCTGTTGTACACACTTGAGTAAAAATATATGGGTTCACAATATTTGGACAAAGGGGGTGGCTGCAGTGTTCAGCATCTTAGCTACGAGATGACAAGGGACAGACGGCCCCTGCCTGTTGGCAGATGAGGCAAGTGTCGGAGGTAAAACCACCTGGCTCCCTGCCCGCAGCCTCTGCCCGCAGCCGCGAAGGGGGCAGAGCTCACAGGTCGGCACGTGGCGCCCGGGGAGGACTGAGAAAGGCCCAGACCCCAACCAGGGCCGTGCTGCGCCCTAGTATCCCAGGAGCCGTTTGGCCTCTTCGCTCTGAGCCTGCAGGGTCTCACTTGCGTATTTCTGAAGGAGCTCCATCTTCTTCCTCCGCACCAGCGCTTCCTCAATCTGTGGGCATCAAGAGAAAGGGGCTAAGGCTTCGCTCCTCGGCCAAGTCCCCAAGCTCTGTCAGAAGGGAGTCCATTGGGGGTATCCGTCCCGCAGGCCCTCTCCAAGGCTTCCCCTGCGGCAGACGCTGGCGCCACGGGACACCTGATGAGGGGGCGCAAGCTACAGCGGAGACGGCCGGCTCCCTCTGCAGTCCACAAGGACAAGAGTCATGCGCAGACCCAGAGCTGCTGAAACCAGTGAGCAAGGCGAAGAAAAGTCCACACCGGTCCTTCATGGAATCAACCCTCCCCGGCATGGGAGGGGTGGGGTGGGATGGGGACGGGACAGGGACACTCCACCTCCAAGGACAGGTCCCCGTCCCCACCTTACCTCTTGCTGGGATGGCACTGGGACATGAGCGATGAACTTCTGCTGCCCGTCTTCACCGCCTTTCTCCGGGCCACCTTCCTCATCGGACTGCAAACAGACAACCCCCCCACCATGCACCAGTAAGAGGCCGGCCCGAGCAGTGTGGGCCCTGGGTGATCGGCGGGCGCGGCAGCTCTTTAAAAAGGTGCCGGAAGCTCGGTACTAGGACAGAAAGGAACTCGAGTTGCTTTGAAGAAAGCTTCTTTGAACCCCTTTCCTTCTGATGACTAAGAAAGAAAAAAAGAATGATATTCAAGATGCTTTGTGAAGGTAAAAAAAAAAAGGCAAAGAACACGGTGTACTCTGCAACCCTTCTTGTAAGGAGATGAAATAAGACGAGGACGCTGCAAAGAGCAGAGAGAACCAGGTAGATGGAAGGGGTAGGAACAAGACTGCTGGATAAAGATCCTTGTATCCCTTTCTGAGCTTCGCACTTGGCAAATGGACTGACTTTTTAAATTTTTTTAAATGTACCACATTTAGGAAAAAAGACCAACCCTAGCAACCCACGCTGCACCTCTTACTGGTGAACAAAAGAAGGAATGTGGACTGCCAACGATCTAAGGGAAGCATGGCTGGGAGGCCCTGGGACTCAGCAGGGCCCTTCTTCCGCCAGTCTCCCTGAGAGAACCAGCTTGCACAGTTCTCTGAAATAATAATAATAAATTTAAGTTCTCTGGAGGGGAATCTCACATACACACACTGCTGGTGGGAATGCAAACTGGTATAACCACTCAATTAAAACGTTTGGCTGAGTCCGCTAAAGCTAACGGTATGCCAACCCAATGATCTAGCCATTGCACACCTCCGTGTAGACAGACTCTAACAGACAGGGCTGCATGTCCCCACCCAAACCACCCCAGAACGTTCATCTCAAATCATCCACTGCCATTCAAGTCCAGTCCTACTCCTGGTCGCCCTGAGCACGAGAGATCTCATCCCTCGGGTGTCCAATCTGGAAGGGCAACCCGCCTCAGCTCTCTCCAGTGGAGCAGCGGCTGCTGTGGGCTAAACCGCTGGCCTTTCAGCGAGCAGCAGAGCAGCCTATTTGCAGGAGACACAAAGGGAGGCATTTGAATAGAGAAAGTTCAAAAGCAGGCAAGACTGAGTTTCAAAGGACAGCTTGGCTCATTGGCATGGCATAGTCCCTAAAGCTCATGTTCCCCACCCTGGTGAAGTGGGTAGAGGGTGGCATTTTTTAGGCTTTCAAGGCAGCCATAACTATGAGTCTCTACTCCTGGGAGTGGGGGGAGGAGAAAACCAAAGTCTCGGAGAAGAAATCCGTGTTGAGACTAACAGCCCACATACCTGATGGCCTCGTTTACACTGAAACCAAAGGAACTCGATGGGATCTGGCTACCACTCACTTCTGACCATTCTGATTAGGGCCCAAAACATGAGATGCTGACAGAAGGGGAGAAGAATGTGGGACAGAACTCATCTTCTTAAAAAGCCTAGAGTTACAAGTCCGGATGAGACTCCCTAAGACTATCACTCTGAGATACACTTTAAACTCTGAACCAAAACTATCCCAAGGTGACCTCTAGACTGGCTCAATGAAGACCCTCGAAATACATCAATCGCACTCTTACATGTTTGACAAGTGAAACACACAGTACACCACTCTGGAGAAAGGGTGGATCTCCAGGAACCTCTCCAGGAACAAAAGAACTAAATAACGCAATGAACCACCTTGATGTCCTGGACATACACCTGAGCACGCCACACAACAACAACGCAGTACACGTGCTTTTCTAGTGCACACCGAGCAAGCAAAGCTTAATCAATTCAGAACACTGTGATCCCAGTCAGTGTGGCCACGAGGTGTCCAAAGAATCAGGTCCCGGGCATCAAACAGGAAAAAACCCAATCACTGTGTGTGCACCTTCCTGAGACGATCACTGAGGACAAGTGGGGGCATGAGCAAGAGTGGTGAAGCAAGAGGATGGTACTCGGCTATAAAAAGATACAGTGTCTGAGGCTTTAAAGGCTTGAGGGTAAAGAAGCCACCATACAGCTCAGGAATAACAAAGCTCACCATAGAAAATGCACACCAGCTTGTGCAACTGTGAGGTGTGGAAAGAATCAGGTATCAGGCATCAAAGAACAAAAATCATATCATTATGTACCCATCCTCCTGACACGATCACTGAGGACAAAAGGGTGCAGAGGCAGACAGAGCGGAAGAAGCCGATGGCACCCAGCCACCAAACAATAAAGCATTTGGGATCTTATTGGCTTGAAAGTGAACAAGTGGCCATCTAGCGCAGAAGCAGCAAAGCCCACATGGGAGAAGCACACCAGCCTGTGTGATCACCAGGGGTCAAAAGAAACAGATATGAAGCATCAAAGAGCAAGAATCACATCACTACGATTGAGGGGGAGAGCGGGGTGGGGACCCAAGACCCATTTGTGGGTAACTGGACACCCCCTTCCAGGGCAGTCGCAGGGAGGAGACAGGCCAGTCAAGGTGCAGTGAGGTAGCGATGAAGCATACAACTTTCCTCTAGTTCCTGAAGGCTATCATGGTCCCAAGTCTACCTTACAAATCCAGCTGGACTGGCGACGGTACACTGGTAGAGAGGGGAGCTGAGCTATGGGAACCCAGGACAGCTGAACCCCTCAGGGCCAGTGGTGAGAGTGGAGTTACCGGATGGGTGGAGGGAAGGTGGGGTAGAGAGGGGGAGCCAATTGCAAGGACCTACACATAACCTCCTACGAGGAATGGGTGAGGGGAGACATGGGGCAGTTTAAGATATGACAGAACAATAATAATTTATAAAGTACTGAGGGTTGTTAAGGGTGGGGGAGCAAGGACGGAGGGGAAAGGATGAGAAGCTGATATCATGGGCTTCAGTGAAAAAGCAGCTATCTGGAGAATGACGATGGCAGCAGGGAATGAAGTGATTGGCACGGTATATGTATGCATTGTGAAATGCAATGTACGAGCCCCCAGTAAAATGATTAAAAAAACACTGTGATTTTACAATCGATTTCTCAGACCACAACACACGAAGATTAGAAATGTATGATAGGAAGAACAAGGAAAAACATCAAATACGTAAGACACTGAACAGCACTACTTAAAAACTGCTGGTAACTGATGAGGTGAAGTAAAAAAGTCCCATGAAACAAAAAGAGAATGAAAACACCACATACCAAAACCTCTGGGAAGGACCAAAAGCATCCAGGGGGCAACTTGTAGCAATAAACACACATGAGGGCTGAGCCCCGGTGGCGTAGTGATTGTGCGTGGGACTGCGGCCCACTGGGACAGAGGTTCAATTCCAGCTCCACGGAGCAAAGGCTGGGCCTCCTACTCCCACCACCGGAGAGCAGTGATGCCCAAAAAGAAAAAAAAAACATGTATGAAACAAGAAGAACCAAAACCAGCACCAGAACCTAGCACCTTCACCAACCAAAACAGAAGCAATGAAATAACCCTTCAATCACCAGGAAAAAAGAGTAAATTGAGTCGAGCAAAAACACAAGAGAAAACAAAAAAATGGGAAAAAAATCAAGAGAAGTCAATTCTTTGAAAGGATTAACAAAAGTGACAAAACACTGGCAAATTTAAGAAAAGTTACAAAAATCAAGAATAAGAAATGAAAAAGATAATGCCATGTTACTACAAAACACTGTACTCAAATTGGAAGATGTAGATGAAAAAAAACAAGTTTCTAGAAAAATACTATCTACCCCAAATGGACTATCTACTCCCACCACCAGAGGGCAGTGATGCCCCAAAAACAAAAACAAAAAAAAAGAAAGGTGGATTAAGCATCAGAAAAGTAGTCAATGCAATCTCAATTTAAAAAAAATAAGAACTACCTAATCGTATCAATTGGTGCAGGAAAGCCATTGGATAAAAGCCACCACCCATTCCAGATAAAAACACTACCAAAGAACGAGAAGAGAAATTTCTCAGCATAATGAGGCCATATATGCAAATCCACCATCCAACATCTCGTTCAATCAGGACACACGGAAAGCATTCTCCCTGGGAATAAGGGACCAGACAAGGATGTCCTTTATCACCACTCTTACTCAATATTGTGCTGGCAGGCTTGGCCATAACCATTACACAACAGAGATTAAAGGTTCCAAAGTGGCAGAGAGAAAAAGTAAACTCTGTTTGTGGAAGATATGATTCTGTGCGCAGAAAACCCCAGGTTTGACAAATATTGAAAGATCCAGCAACGTGGCAGGACACAAGATCATCTCACACACACACAAATCAATGTTTCCCGTATACTAAGAGCGATATTATTTGCCTGTACGCTAACAAAGAAAACTCTGAAAGGGAAATCAAGAGACAGTAACATTTACCAGCGCCACCCAAAAGATGAAAGGGTACGTCAACAACTAACCGAGGAAACAAAAGATCAGAACTAAAAAGAGCCACACAACAGGACTCTCACTGCCATCAGGTCAGTTCTGACTCAGAGCGACCCACCGTGGGTTTCTAAGACTGTCACTGTCTGCAGGACAAGAGGAGTCTTTCTCCCTGGAGCTGCTGGTGGTTTGCGACTTGGGATCGCAGCCCAGTGCGTAATCACCACACTGCGAGGGCTCCACCTGCGGTCCAAGCTGCTCACAGGACACGACCACAGGAAACCAAAACAGACAGGCAGGACCTGGAGAGCGGTTAGGAAGTCTCCCCAAAAGCAATCTCTAAGTGGCCTGCAATTCAGATGGATTCATTTCTGGGCTCTCTATTCGGTCCCGGTGCTCCACGTACCTACCGTTGTCGCGGTACCGGGCTGTTTGGACAATGTGCCTATGGAGCAGGTGTTGAGGGCGGAGAGTGAGCGTTCCTGTGTGGTGCTTGTTAAGTAGATCTCTGCTTACCCTGAGCTCCTCCTCTCTCCATATAAAGTTGGTGGTACGTGTTTCCATTTCTTTAAAGCGTGGCTAGTTCCCCAAAGACTTCCAGGCAGCCAACAAACTGATGAAGACATACCTGTGATCATTAGCCGTTGAGAGATGCGAATCAGAAGGATGAGCTACCACCTCACACTGGAAGTGACAGCACAGACTGCTCAAAAGGCAAACCCCTCCCCCGCGGCGCAGTGGCTGTGTGCGGGACTGCGGCCCACGGGGTTGGCGGTTCGAATCCAGCAACAGCTCTTCAGGAGCAAGGCTGGGCTTCCAACTCCCACCAGAGGGCCGTGATGGGGTGGGGGGTGGGGGTGGAGAGAAACCCCAGAAAATAACCAATGCACGGCGCCAGCTCGAACAACTGAGCATAGGATTCCAGACGACGCAGCGGCCCCTCGGCGGAGTAGCAGACACCCGCAAGAAGCCCAGAGCCACAACACAAACTGACCTCTGCACTCCCCTGTTCACCTGAGGCCGGTGCCCAACAGCAAGAAGACGGACAGCAGCTTGATGCCCAGAGGTAGGAAGAATGGAAAAGGATGCACCCCTAAAAAGTAATGCTGAAACCGTGAAGCACCTCAGGGCCGGGATGGACCTGGAGAGCATGCCGAGTGGACAGAAGGACAAGGATGAGACGGAAACATTTCAAGACTTTTTGAAAACGAAATACAGGCTTTCACGGCAAAGAGAACAGACTTTGAGACTGCAAGGGGGCGGGGCAAGGGAAGATAAAGCAGTAGGCTAGACTGCTGGTGGCAGTATCTTGGACATCGTGGAAGGCAAGAGGCCACAGGCGGGAGAAATCAAGGAGTGGAGGGTAAGCCAGAGCTCTCTGCCATCTAATTTCAACTTTTACCAATCCCCCTGTTATAGAACGGCCCTGAGGCTAGGCCTCAGACAACCACCACCGCCACCACAAAACCTCTCTGCCATGGAGTCACTGCTGGCTCCCAGGGAACTCTGTGCGGGAGGAGAAAGCCTATCTTTCTCCTGCAGGGTCGCTGGTGGCTTCCAACAGCCGAGCGAGCGAGCAAAGAAGAGGATGGAGCCCAATGTGGAACCCCGGCCCACCGGGCTGCTCCTGCAACACTAGGACCCAGGTCCTCTAGATTCGGGGAATCTCCACAGAGCCACCACCCCTCTCTAAGCCTCCTTCCCTGCTGGGGATAGCGGAGCAAGCTCCTCCTGCAGGACCTGACTCGTCCTCTGCACAAGAGTGGCTCTTCGCCTCCTTTTCAGGCTAACAAATCTGTACAAGTCTGGTCTTGCCCAGGGCAGACCTGCACACACCAGGCACTGCAGAAGGGACCCGAGAGCGGAGGTACCTACCGCCTTAGAGACCGCCGGGAGCACAGCTCTAGCTCTGACTATGAACTCCTGAAGTGGCCCCTTCTCTGCCCCAAGCTTGTTTCCCATCGGTAGGATGACGATGCTAACCAACAAAGAGCTCTAGGCACTGCCATTTGAAAGAAAACTTATACATCCAATATTGGATATTCTATATCCAATTGCTAAAGATAAGGAAGGAGGGTCTATGACAGGTAACTGAATGATCCCTGGGGATTGAGAAGATGCTCTCAGAGCCATAAACCAGTGAAATCGTATTCATAGCCATCTGCCAGACAGGGCAGCTGAGACAGGAGCAGTTGAGTTTAACTCCCTGCTCCCGCCCCCACCTCCCAATCCTCCTACAGCCAGGCAATCCCACACCTCCCCGCAGTCCATACCTCCTCCTCGTTGACAGCATAAATGTTGACCTCTTCTTCCTCCTCTTCTTCTTCCTCTTCCTTTTCTCCTCTTGCTAGTCGGGCCTCTTTCTCAGTTTTCCACTTTTCCACTAATTCAGCTCTGACTGAAGAGAAGAGAAAGCAGGTGCTACTTACTCCAGTCTCTGGAAAAGCCTCAAACATCACTCAAAGAAAAGCCCCGACGTCATCCTGGAAAGGGGCACCTTTCATTCAACCCCACGAGGTAAGGGATGGAAGTGAGGGGCAGTCTGGTCTGTGAGTTTCTACAGGGCAGCTGTTGATAAGCGGGTCCCCAGATCCTTAACAGTTCAACAATCTCAGTGGGCTCCATGTATCCACCAGGAAACAGGGGCCGTGATGGAGAATGCTGGCTGGGAAAGCTCTAGTCATCTCTAGCTCCATGTGTGAGTGAAGGGGTTGGTTAACAACAGTTCATTCCTCAGAGAGCCACTGTGAAGCCTCAAAGGGATTCTTGGCAGTGTCTGACATGAAGGAAGCCCTCAAAAAATGACATCTACTGTCACTGGGTATCTTCAGAGCAGATCTAAAGGCTACTGAACTGGACACTGTTTCACAATTTCACGAGAAGTCAGGCTAGAATCAATAAGGCGAACTCGTGTTCATGGACCAGAACACATGCAGCTCTGTTTACTTTCCCAGCTTGCCTCAGCTCAACCCAGACCTGATTGCTTCCGAGTTGTTGCTGGGATTGTATGCCTGATTCGCTTCCAGCTTCGCTGACCTTACAGGACAGAGTTTTTTACGCTGTAATCTACCCAGGAGCAAATGACCAGGTCTTTTTTTTTTTAATCATTTTAGTGGGGGTCTTATAACTCTTATCAATATATATCCATCCATACCTTGTGGCAAGGACATTTGTTGCCATCGTCATTTTCAAAACATTTTCTTTCTACTTGACCCTTTGGTATCAGCTTCTCATTCTCCGCCCCCCCACCCCCACCCCACCATTCCCTCCCCAACCAACCCTTGGTAACTTATAAATTGCTTTTTAATGTCTTACACTGACCAATGCCTCCCTTCACCTACTTTTCTGTTGTCCATGTCCCTGGGAGGGAGTTATAAGTAGATAATTGTGATCAGTTCCCC
>PVJH01045485.1:0-12359 GCA_004026705.1 Nesogale talazaci
TTCAACAACACAAATAATGACTAAACACATAGTCACTTCCAAATGGAATACAAAGAAATAAAATTTACTACATATGTGGGATGTAGATAAGTTAAATGACAGATAAGTTAAATAATAGAATCTAAAACAAACAAAAGGCCAAATGTGGAACAGAATATCAATTGTTTATACATAACTTCAGATTGACACTGAAGGAAACTAAAACAAATCCAAGTGAGTCAAAATAGAACCTCAAGCATATCCCACCTGAATTTTGAGAACAGCTCAAGGACAGATTTAAGATATTGAATCTAATGATAGAAGTCTTGATGAGTTATGGTATAGCATCATGTCCTTCATTCTTGAAGAAAGTAAAATATTTTTTTAAGAGACACAGGAAAGATCAAAGAAGATGACAGAAGAGCCTCTGAAATGTTTTCTCAATCTTACAGTAGCTAAGACAAATGAAAGAAACAATGAAGTCAAATAACTGACCAGAAAATTTTAAAAGGCAGCTAAAGAAGACAAAATAAAATATTATAATGAAATATACACAACTCTTAAATTAGAAAACCTAAACAGAAGAAGATGTGAGCATATCTTAAAGAGAAAATATTCAAGATAAATGAAGCCTTCTGCTACAATGTTGAAAATACAGGCAGTAACCCATCTTTATACTGAAATAAATCATTAAAGAAGCTGAATTTTATGAAGAAGAATGCGGCATCATGATTGAAAGAAGGCTTATGGACAACTTACTGTATATACACAGCACTACCTTATTTGTGGAATGTAAGGAGCACTTGAAACACTTCCTGAGGAAGATCAGGATTTCATCCTGCAGTGTGGATCAAGACTCAATATAAAGATACTCAAATCCTTACAAGGAGACCAATGGGTAACATCTGGATAAATGGGGCGATGGTGGTTGACATTTTCAAGGATTTTTGCCTTACTTGGATCCACAATCAATTCTTATTCAAGAAACAAACAAGAGATCAAAAGATGTTTTCCAACACATAAATCCAAGGCCTCTTGAGGATATTGAAAAGCAAGGACATGATTTTGGTGACTGTGTTAATGCTAGTAGACTAGAGAAACAAAATTCATAGACACGCATATGGATATAGGGAAAAGGTTTATATACAAGAGGAATGGGGCATTGAGAAAGCATCCCAACCCAGTCCTGTTCAAAGTCATAAGTCCAATATTAGTCCATATGTCTGGTACCAGTCTATAATGTCTCCTTCCAACTCACAAAGTCACAGGTCAGTGGGTGCAGAGTCCTGGCACTGGCAGGGGTCTCCCCATGGCTCCTCGCTTCCAGGACTCAGGATCCATCAACAGCATCCAGTGGTGGTAGAAGCAACTCAGCATTGACATGGATCTTCACATGGCTTCTCCTGCATCAGCGGTCTGGTTCTATCAGGGCAAGGCCATTTGGCTTCTCTTCCGCCTCCTTCACCTCCTCGGACACTGCAATCTTGTCTTGTCTGTAGTTTGTTGTCCTGGAGACTGACTCCCAACAACTGGGGAGATAGATTCTCATTTTCACGAGGGAAATATCGCGAGACTTCCCAGACTTATCAGGAGAAAGCCATACCCACACAGAGGCCTCATTGGCTACTTGATGGCTATTTCCAGATTAACAGGCTAGACACCACCCCTACATCTCAATCATGAAATAATCATAAGCACATGACCACCACAGTGACTAAGGTATGTTTGACTTAAGCTATGGTACTTTCTACTTCCTCGTCTGCATGGGAATGTTGGGCATTAAATTAGGATGATTGCAAAAGAATTGATGCATTTGACATGTGGGCATGTAAGGAATATTTAAAGTACTGCAGTTTTCCAAAAGGACAAATTTGCCAATCTAGGAAGAAGTATCACTAGCCTGCTCCCTGGAGGAAAGGACAATGAGATGATTTCTCATGCACTTTGGAGATATTTTCATAAGAGACCAGTTCTTAGAGATAGACTTCATACAACAGACTGGATAGCACCTATCAACAGCAGTTACAAGTACAATTTGACAGTATGTGAGGGGATGTCAGATTTTTTGTGGGAAATATCCCTTATTTTGTAATGTCCTTTCTTCATGAGGTTTTTGAAGCTTCCGGTGGTGGCATACCACATGAACTGGCAGCCCCAGGGGTGAGACAGAGGACCAGTCACACAGGAAGTAGAGAGACCGGGGGGGAAGTTCTCCACAGTATCTCTCATAAAAAGCCACACCCAAAGAGAACACCATTCGACTGTGTCCTGATTGAAAGATTGGACTCCACCCATACCTTCACACAGGTACATCACTTTGACATAAAATCTAACTCTCATAGTCATCTGCAAAAAAAAAAAAGTATGCATTCTTAGGGAAAAAATAAAACCCAAGGTCTATTTTTATTCAGTTATTTTTGACTGCAAGTGACCGTGCAGAGCAGAGCCTCACTGCCCCACAGACATTCGCAGGGTGTAATCTTTAGAGAAGACGACTGTCATAACTTTCTACCACAGAGCAGACACTCAATCTCCCCACCTGTTGGGGACATGGTTTTGAAACACATCATTCCAATTTTAAGAACTAAAATGAAAACTATTCTGATATAGTGATTAGTGTGGATCAAATAACATATTGATATAACATTTAAATAAAGGTTACAATTGGCAGGATTTTATCTTAAAAATAGCTGAAACTTCTTCTTTTTAACAGTCTATAAGAAAGATCTGAGGCTGCTGAATTATAAAACTGAGAGTAAAAGGCTCAGATAGGCGAGAACCATTTAATCAGCACTTTCAGGCTACATCATGTAGTCAAACTAAGCCAGAGGATGATCCCAGAGCCAAATGAGTACTGTTCAATATCTAGTTTTCCCAGAGTATGCTGAGGCCAGCTGTTTTAGTTTTCTCTGTCATCAGCTGCTTCACTTGAGGGCAGATAGCATAAGTATGCTAGAAAAATATCATAAGGGCCAACAAAATGTTTGTCTTAGGATGACTTTATTTCTTCTTTAACCATCATAGGAATTATAAAAATTTCTATTAGAATAGAAGAGACAATATTAATAAAGCTATTTACTGATAGTAAAAATTCGTATTTTCTTTTTCATCACCTTTGCTTTAGCACTCATTTTCATATATATTATGATTAGTAGTATAGAGATAAAAATCAACATGTTTCCATTAACCTTAGTCTGGATTTTTCTAATGAAGATTAATATTAATATCTATCTTACATAGCCTTCTTCTAATCTGTACCTGTCATGAACTTTTTTCCTGAAAAGATGATTCTTTGGACTTATAGAATGTCATAGGCTTCAAAATACTTTTTAAAATATTGTTTTACCTGGTGGTCATTTCTAATTATGGCAAATTCATAATTTGACTACCCATTTGTGGAGAAAGTCTAACTCGACTCTCTTAACATGATATCTGAACTTAAACGGTCAACTCAAAATGATGATTTCTCTTTGTGTTCTTCCAGATTTTTAAAAAGTCCTTTGAAATTTTACCTATCCAAGGAGCAAAAGAATAGCTTTGGCTACCTTTTAAAGAGTTATCAGATAAAATCGCAGTGTTTCCACTCATCAATTTGTCTTTCTGTACTACCTCTGACTTGAGATTTTGAGACTGTCTTGAAGGTCAAAAAACAAAATATCACCATTCATTATAGGAAACATCACTCTTGCCCTTTCGTTTGGAAGACCCTGCTGTTCCATGGGCATGCCTGGAAAAGGAGGGGAGGCCTGCTCCTTCTGATGGTGACCTTTGTAAGCTTCACATCAGTGGGAGCAAGGATTAGTGTAGAGGAATGTCTCTTCTTTTGAAAACATCTTGTTAAAATTTCACAGCTCTAAGAAGATATCTGTGTGTTTCATCTATTTAAAGACTCTAAGTTTGAAAACACATTTAATACATCTATGGAGATTGTGCATTCATTTTAGGCATGGATACCTTCTCTCTCATGGGCACATGTGGTTTAATATGCCCTTTCACATTGTGCTTTCGTGAGAAGTCAGCATCTGCTTTATGACAAGATTTCAATCAGCACTGTGTCAAGTGTAACTATCCTCCATTTCTTTTTATAGAAAAGATTCATTGTGTTTTACATCTTTTGAGTGACAGATCATCTGGTTAAGTCCTTTAACACATGCTATCCTCTTCACAGTCAGAGGGGTGACAAGTGGATGTCCTTTCTACATCAAAACCTGATCCATTAGAACCCTGGATACACTGGTGTATGTACAAAAACTGGAAAGAGTTATGTGAGAAAAAAACAAGGCTTCTTTGGACTGTTATGTATAGTGACTCTGCTTTATTTGCCTAGGAGCAAACACTGGCTAATTGAATTTTGCAATTTGCATTAGCCCAATGTTTTAGCCAGGGGAAACAGAAGCATTTCTCATGCAAATATGAAATTTGGCCACTAACACTGCTTACAGACTAGGAAACTAGTATGAATTATAGCAGCCAAGAGTTCACATGTTCAAGATCAAACAATGATTATATAATATTAAATTTTACTCATATTTACTATAACAACGTGCAAACAATACTGGTTTCCATTAAAAGTTTGCTTTAAAAGAGAAATAGAATATATTTGCTTGGTCTTCATTACAAACCTTGTTTCATTTTTTTCATACCTCTTAAATTTTTATAAAAATTTAAGATTAAGATTAATAATTTAAATGTCTGTGATTTTATCTCTTTGTATTCAAGAAACAGGAGTCATTTTAATATAGTTTGTAGATTTTACCTAACATTTTCCTTAGCAATTTTTTAAATCTATTCATGTCTTAGATAAGTATGTTTTGAGCAGACACAGTGCAGAACATGCAATATGGTGGTTCTTAAAATCCTACGAAAAAATCCTACAAAAATTACAAAGACTAAATACACTATTCTAGTTTGAAATCTTAAAAACCTGTAACCTTTTTTACTAGCTTCTTTGTCATAACTCAGTGACAATGTCCACTGGGACTAATATAAAATTCTGTCAAATATTATTCTGAGAAATCATGATGTTTTAGATAAACATTTTGGTCTTCCTAGCAGAGAAAGCATAAAAAGATAAAATGATTGTCATAAGCTAGTAAAGGAATGTGGAGCTTGATTTTTATTTTTATTCATTGTAATTTGACATATGATTGCAACTTAAATTCACACGTGAATGCATAGCTAGCTTATTGCCTCATTTATATTTACTAAAACTTCATTATTCTAACAAGAAGTTAAACTAGACTACCAAAGGAATTAATTTCAAATCTGGATGAAAAGAATTTCTGAAATATTTATATCTTAATAGTATAAAATCAGTTAGGCAATTAAGTTACTTTAAACTTAGAATAATGGAAGTACATTTAACATGCTTATCTATATATTTTTACACTGAACTCCAACATTATTTTGACTTGCAAACTACCTCGAGTTAGCAATAATCTATATTTAGTTGGATGGGATAAGGGAATGAAAGGAATGAATGGGGAAAGCATGTACCAGTAGAAAGCAGTTCCAAGGCAGTAAGTGGGAAGACACTGTTATCTGAAGAAGATATGAACTCTGTGTGTGATGCATGCATTTGCACATGCACAATTAAGAAATGACAACTTTTGATTATGGCTTTTAATGAAGTAATCTTTGATTTTCAAATGTAATAAATAATTTGAATCTATCTTCATGAGAGCTGTGCAAAAAAGTAGATAAAAAGGTAAACAATAGAAAAGAAAGCCATTTGTAAAAAATATAGTGCATAAAATGGAATGCAAGTATTATGCACAGCAAGGCCACATTAGAACAGCTTGACCTTTTTACAAGACACAAAATTAGCTCTGAGTTAGACTGCATCCCAGAAATCAGCCTTGTATGTGCACACACACACTTGTGTGTATGTGTGTGTGAAATTGCTTCCATGGCCATGAAAATACCATTTTGATGAATAATATTGGTTATAAGTTTCATTCAACAATCTATTAGGCAAATAGCAATAACAGGAAGAAGTTTTGCCAGTGCAGTAAATAGTATAGATTAAGCCTACATTCTGTGACTAGTGAAGAGAAGATGCTAAAAGGTTCCTTTTTATCAAATAAGCATAGGAAGCTAAGAAAGTATTTCAGTGGAACAGAACTTTATTCAGGAAACAGGAAGGTCAACTGTTGAAGGTACTGTGACTGGCTGTAAAGCAATGAAATAGCATCTGAACTTACCCAGGATGAAACTGTTCTTTAACTTCATATAATACTTGGGAACTAGCAAATAGGTAGATTTTCTGAAAATGAGGAAGAGATTTCCTTGATGGCTTGATTTACCAAGATAGAACCATCCTCCAAGGTAGACTGAAGGTTTCTTGGAGGCATATTTTCAACCTTGCTTTTCAGCATTTTAAAGAGCTATTGTGAGGCAGATTTACCAATGTTATGCATTGCTTGGTCTCCTCACTGCTGCTTTATGAGCACTGATTGTGGAACCAAGCAAGATGACAATTTGGCAGTATCCATCTTTTCTCCATTTTTCAAAATGTTATCTATTGGTCCAGGTGTGAGTATTTTGAAAAATGGAGGAAAGATGGATGATACCCGGCCCTGGCATTTTCAATTGTCCATATGTATGTAAAAGTTGGACATTGAATAAGGAAATCAGAGAAGTAACAATTGTGGTTATGGCAAAAAAATACTGAAATTTAATGGACTTTAGGAGGAAAAAAAAACTCAAGTTTTTCATGTAAGAAACAGCCAAAATGCTCCACAGTGATAGGTATGGCAGGGATTATCTCACATACTTTGGACATGTTGTCAGGATCATGTGTAACACATGTAGTACCAGGACTGGTTCTAGTGAAACAAAATCATAAATATGGATTTCATGATTTGATTTTTCATCCTCATTTGGCCTAACAGTACTGAGAAAACTGTCTCATCTCCTGATAGCATGGGTAGGTGTGCCACTTCCATGGTGTGAAGTACAGGTACTATCCATAATATCAAATTCAATGCAGTGCGGGTGAATGGAGAGGCTCCAGGTGATCAGGTGTTTGATAGGTTTCAGTAGTTTTGTCAGAATGAGAAGTATAGGAGACCTAGTTGACTGGTCCCCTTTATAAAAGTAAATGTGATCAAGGAAAGGGAGAGTTGTAAAAATCCAGAAGCATGTCTAAATTGCCAAATAAAAGACCTAAAAGCTTCTGCATGTACTACAAGGCAGATCTTTTTCTCCTCTAACAGTAGAGCTAATACCGCTGAAAACCAAATTCAGAGGCTCACTACGTGGGTCACTGAATTACAGTGTCAGTTTTAGGCCTAGAACAGTGTCTGTTATTAAAGTAAAGGTATTAATCAGAAAGAAATGCGATCTGGAATAATGGATCAGAACATGTGGACTGACGATCAGGAAAAGATGGATACTAACACTCTAGAGTCTATTGAGCCTCCCCACTCCTGGAACCAATTTTATTAGGCAAGGTTCTCTAGAGAAACAAAACCAAGACAGTTATGGTTATGTGTGTGTGTCCATATAGCAGGACAGGAGCTTACTCCAGCTCATTATAGTGGAGCAGTTCATGTACTAAAGGTCTTTTTAACTCACAATCCCACTAGCTTAAAGTCAAGGAAGCAGAGTGTGGGAAGTTGAAGTGCCAAGGAACAGCAGAGGCCAGTAGTGAACTACGGCAAAACAGATCTTGACAGATCCTCAAGAAGTAGGACTGGAGATGTGGCATTGGCTACAGGGAGCAGACATGGCAGGGAAGGGCCTTGTCTCTAGGTAGAGCAGCCCAGCACAGCACAACACAGTGACACAGTCCACTGCGGTTCAGGGGTAGCCTTGGCCAATGGAGCAGAGCACCAGCACAGCCTACAGGTAGCGTAGCACACAGTTGAGGAAGAGCAGCTAAGGCAGGCAGCCCTCTGGTCTGAACAACAGGGAGAGAGAGAGAGAGAAAGCAGCCTGCCTCAAAAAGTCCTTTATGTCCGTTGTTCTCCTACTAAACTGCAGCCTGATTGACACATGTCTGCCCACGTGTCCTATAGGCGCCGTGTAGGCACAAGAAATCTCACGATCACAGAGACAAATCCTTAGAGAACAACATCACATTTGGCAAAGTAGAGGGTTAGTGAAAAAAGGAAAGACCCTCAGCAAGAGGGACTGACAAGGTGGCTGCAAGCTTGGCTCATACTGTGTGAGTGGACAGTTGGGAGGATGGAATAGGAACAGCACCCCATGCTTCCTTTGGCTGAACAGAGGGTCACCACTTGGTGGCATCTAAAAACAGCAATAGCAAATATTTTAGGAGGTTGCATGATGGAATGTTTACAGTAGAACCCCGGACCTCAATGCTAATCTGCTCTAGAAAGAGCATCAAAATGCAATGTAGTTGAGTTACGAGTAACTTTTTTCCAATAAAAAATAAGTGAAAATGGATTCATCTGTTCTCAGCCACCAAGTTTTACCCTAATCTAGCTTTTTTTATATAAAATATTATATAGGAATTTCAAAGTAAATAAGTTCAGAGTTAAATAATGCATAATGATTGATCTCTAATATGGTAGAGAGCTGCAATGGATTATTATTGGCTATTTTAAATGGGACAATAATACAGCTCACTGTGTCAATAATGATAAATTCTGAGGAATGGTATTCATTCTCAAAATGATATCTAAAGATATATCTTGAAGAACAATGCTTTCTTTGATAGATAATGTCTATATCCTTAAAAGTAATGCAGCTAATAAAACTGTTATTCAAATGTAGGCAAAATTACTAAATCAATGATAAGGAGATTGGAAAATTCTTTACATTTCTTCTGAAATTGATCAAACGTGATCAAGATGCATTGAGAGTTATTGCCAATTCAAATAAAACTATCTGAAGGAAACAAAAGAGGAAGAATCAGTACATGGAAAGTACTGCTATGATCATAGAGACAAAGCTGGATATCACACAGTAGAATTTTTCAAGATCAATTGTTTCTTCCTTGCAAGTACCTTCTTTTCAACATCTTATGCACTAACTATATCTGGATATTGCTAGATGGAATTCACAGATATAAAATTCACCCTCGGTGTAGCAGAGGATGATTGAAGAGTTCAATAGTAAAATTCAAAATAAGTCTAGTGGCTCACTATGGAATAGGTAGCTGATTGCTCATATGTTCAGATTATATCTGAACAAAATTAAAGTAAGTCCATTAAGCCAAAGTATGACTTTGAATATATCCCATCTGACTTTACAAATCATCACAGGACCAGTAGAAGTCCACTGAATACTGCGGCCAAAGTTATAAAATGACATCAAGAGTGACATAAAGAAATAAAAACAAAAGTCTTTAATAAGACAGGAGATGAACAAAATATCAAAGTAGATTTTACAAGAAGCTCTGAGCATCAGTCTTAAACATAGAGCAGCTAAAACTAATGGAAGAGATGATGAATTGAAAGAGCAGAATGAGAATTTCAAAGGGCAACTTGAGAAGAAAAAGAAATATATGACCATGAAATGTGCAAAGACCTGGAATTAGAATGCCAAGAAGGAAGAATATTCTCAGCACTTGTTAAACTGAAATACATTAAGAAAAAAGTTAAGTTTAATATTAAAATATTGAAGAATTTTATGAGCACAATATTGAGTATTGGGTAAAATATGCAAAGTCACTTTACCTAAAAAAATTGATTGACAGTCAATAGTCTCAAAGAATAGTACATAATCAAGAAACAATATTATTAAAGCTGAAATATAAGCTCCATAAAGAAATTCATGAAAAATTAGACTCCAAGAATTCACAGAATATAAAGAAGCTTTTCAGACAACTGAGATAGTTATGGAAGCACTCACTGATGTATGCCAAGATATTAGAAAAACTGCTAGTTGGCCAGCCTACAAGAAGAGATATATAATAACACCCATCTCAAAGAACGGTGACCCAATAGAATTGGGAAACTTCTGAACAATACAATTAATTTTATGCCATTGAAATTTTTCTGAAGATAGTTTAAAATAGTAACATGAGTATATCTGCAGGGAACTGCTAGAAACAAAAATTGTGTTCAAGAAATGACTTGGAATAGAAGATATCATTGTCAGTGTCAGAAAGCAAAGAATGCCAGAATTATGTTTATGTCTTTTACTGATTATGAAATTGCAATTTACTGTGAATATCATAACAAATTACAGGTAAAATTTTGAAGAATGGAAATTCCATACACTTAATTGTGTTCATGCTGAGCTTATACACAGATCCAGAGGTAGTCATGAGAGCAAAGCAAGGGAATACTGACTGGTTTTAAACAGGTGTGTGTGTGTGTGTGTGTGTGTGTGTGTGTCCACCAGAGAGACAGGACTATATGAAGAACATGACATGCAGAACTCAGGAAACCTTATTAACTATGTGCAATATATAGATGCCACGAACTTGCTTTTAAAAGTAATGAAGACTTCAGGAACCTTCTGTTGGAAAACAAAGACTATATCCTTCAATATGGATTTCAATCCAACGTAAAGGAAAAAAAAAATCCTCATCACTGGACCAAGAGATGACATCACCAAAAACTAAGAAAAGATTGAAGGATGGTGTCTTACCTTAATCCACAATTATGGAAGCAGCACACTGTACTGCATTTGGTAATCCACTGAGCAAGTCTTCTCAAAGTGTGAGAAAGTGAAAATGTCCATTTGAACTCTCAGGGGCATGTAAATCAAATCAGGCATTTTCAGTAGGTTCATATGTATATAAAAGCAGGAAAATTAAGTTACAGGTAAGTATAAATGATACATTTGAATTACAATTTGGATGAAAATACTGAATTTTCCATGGACTTTGAGGAAAAACAAATAAATCTTAGACTACAGCCAAATTACTTTTTAGAAGTGAAGAATGTGAGATTTGTAACACTTTGAATGTTATTAGACCTGTAGAGGTAACAATATATACAAGAAAGTTCTCCTAAAATGGAGCAACTTAAGCAAATAAAGCAATGATAACAACAGCAAGAAGCTCCCTCAATGTACTATACAATATGTAACAGAATAATAAAAATAATAGCAATATAAGAACCTGTATAAAGTTAAAGGTCTGTAGTTGACCTCCTAGAGTGACCCCTGGTTGAGTTGGATGGGGTGCCAATACCCTGGCCCCAAAGTATATCCTTGTCACTCCATCTGTGACTCTACGCTCTGTTGCACACTCTTAATGCTTTGCATTGGTGTGGTTGTGTCCAACAGGGTATAATCTTGACCTGGCTTCTTCTTCCTGGCCCCAATAGGTCTTGGGTCTGCGAGGGTAGCTGTATTTCTTAATGGGGCTGGCCGTGCAGTCGTCTTTGTGCAGTAGCTGTTCTGAGTGGGATTATTGCCCTGAAGGCTCGGTGGGCCAGGATGCATGTCATTCTCTCTTCCTCCCCTTTCATTTGTTCTCAAGCAGCCATCTAGCTCAGAAGCAACAAAGCCCACATGGAAGAAGTACACTAGCATGTGGAATCATGAGGTGTCAAAGGGATGAGATACCAGGCTTCAAGAACTCAAAAGCACAACTTTGCATGCTCACTTTCCTGATATGATCCCTGAGGACAAATGTGTGCATAAGCAAATGTGGTGAAGAAAGCTGATGGTGCCTGGCTCCCAAAAGATACAGTGTCTGGGGACATAAAGGCTTGAGTAAAGAAGCGGCCATTCAGCTCAGAAGCAATAAAGCCCACACGGAAGAAGCACACCAGCTAAAATTATATTATTATTATAATTATTATTATAATTATTATTATAATTATTATAATTACTTCATAAGCTAAAATTATATTATTATTAAGGAGGGGGAGTACAGATTGAGGACCTAAAGCCCATCAATAGGTGAGGTGACATCCTTTTGCCGAGGGGTTACAAGGAGGAGATGAGTCAGTTTAGATACAGGGTAAGAGCTATGAAATATGCAACCTTCCTCTAGTTCCCATGCTGCCTCTCACCCACTATCATGACCCCAATTCTACCATATAAATCCAGCTAGACCAGGAGATATACAGTGAAGTTGGAAACATGGGAAACTTAGGATAGATGATCCATCAAGACTAGTAATAGGAGTGGTAATACCAGGAGGGTGGAGGGATGGAGGAATAGAAAGGGAGAACCAACTTCAGGCATCTACACATAGCCTCCTCTCTGGGGCACAGACAACAGGGAAGTGAGTTTTGGGACACATTGTACAGTGTACAGGGTGAAAAATAATTTGTAAATTACTAAGGGTTCAAGGGGAAGGGGGGGAGAAAGGGTAATATAGGGAGCTGATAATGGGGGCCTGGAGGGAGGGAGAATGTTTTGAGAGTGATGATGGCAATGGGTGTGTAAAAGTGGCCTGCATACAACTGATGTTGTTAGGGATTGTGATGGGAGTTGTATGGGCCCCC
>PVJH01045486.1:0-12370 GCA_004026705.1 Nesogale talazaci
TGCAGCACTTGTGCCCCAAACACACAGTCTTGGTGCAAGGCCAGAGAGGAGAGGGCTGCTGGCCCACACTCAAGGCCCCTGGTGGGGAGGGCAGCCTGGCTGCCTGGGCTGCTGCACTGAGGCTGCTGTGGGCCTGGGCGGTGACAGGGCCACTGCCCCTCCCTGCAGCTCAGCCAGCGTGGGACGAAGCTTGCAGAGCCAGGCAAGTCTCTCTGTGTGTCCTTTGACGTGGAGGGAGCAGGTAGAAACAGGGCCAGGGCAGCCAGGGCCTGGTGTCGATTGCTTTGGCATTGGTGAGGGCTGTACCTCCAGCTTATTGAGTTTGGTTCCACCCCTGGCCTGTCCCTGGGATTTGACAACTGCGTGCTTATTAGTGCCACTGTGTTATATAACGCTTATATAACCTCCCAGGGCAAGCGCTGTGTCTCTGCTCTCAGGTCATGCAGGCACCGTGTCCCTGTGGGAGGCAGAATCTCTGGAAACCTGCCGGTGGGCTGACTCCCCCCACCCCCTGCAGGGCTTCTCCTGATCTTGGGCTGGGGGGTGGGGGGTGGGGGGCTGGAAGAAGAGGGCCTGCTCCATGGTGTGGGGCTGGGCAGTCTCCCCGTCTTGTCCCTCTAGTCTCCCTCACCCAGTAGACTGGCTGGTAGTGTGGAAGCCTGTCTCGGGCTTTGAACTTGGTGCTCCCTGGTATGGCAGGTGAGTGCTGCAAGGTGAGCCCCAGCAGGTTGTGGTGGGAGTCTGGGGCCTCAGGCATGGACAAGGGAGGGTGGAACTAGCTCTGCCTTTGAGGTTTGAAGGACGAGCAACGGCAAGGGTGTCGGTGACATTTGGAGAAATTCGGAGCAGGCCCAGGGGCTCGGGGATGGCCAGGGACGGGTATACAGGGAAGTGGATCAGACAGCAAAGATAAACATGGTGTTCTTTTACTGTACTCTCCACTGGGCTGTCCCTGGTTACCAGGGCAACAGAAGCAGTGATGAAAATCATGCCTTTCGTTCAGTGGAAAAATCTGGCTCCTCCTCCCGCCTCTTCCTCCTCTGATTCCCTGCGACCCATGGGGACAGTGATGCCCCCAGGGATGAGAGAGCCTTATCATCATGTCCCCCCCGCCCCAAATATTTTATTATCTCGCCCCTTCCTGCACCCCCGCCTTCTCTCCCCTCCCCAAGCTCGGCAATAGGCAGTTGCGTAGGAGTTGGAGTCGATGAAGGGGGAGGGCATGGACGTCATTGCAGGGCAGGGCGAGCAGAGCGTGGGCAGCAGTGGTGATGCAGGAATGACTGGCACACGAGGAGGTCAGGCATTGATCGGCTCGATGGAGCCTGCTTCTCGGGTGCTGGAAGCTGGAGGTGGAAAGAATGAAGAAGAAAATGGGGCCTGCATAGCCTGGCAGCTGGCCTCCAAGTCACAGGGCATCAGTAGCCCCGAGTTTCTTGCGTGGTCCCATTTCATGGTGAAAGCTAAGGTGCGTGCACTCACCCCTTACTGTGTGCCTGCTGTGTTAGGTGAGGTGCTGGAGGTGGCGACAGAGACGTAAGTAGGACAGGGCCTTGACCTTGAAGAGCTTATGGTGGATAGAGAAGCATGACTATATTGAGTGGGGACGATTAATCTGGCATTGCTACCTGGCTGGAATCTGGGGCCTCAGGCAAGACACTGGCATGACTCCAGACTCAGGGTGATGGATTGGGGTGGAGCTTGTGGGATTGGAGAGGAGGAGGTAGTTGGGGGAGCTTTGTTTGGACTTGGGAACCAAGCCATGGGGAAGATGAGGTGGCGCGATGTGGGGCCTTTGTGATTGACAGCAAAGCCAGGGTTCAGACTTGTTTTCTGTCGTCGTGGTTTATATTTAGAAGTGTCACTGTCAAAACGACGGCCTGACATCCAAACAGAACTGTTTATGAGCCGGCAAAGTCAGCAGTGGACGCCGTCGGTCCCCGATTTCAGGGGCATGGTGTCAGGAAGCCAGCAGAGTACAAGCTTCTCGAGGGGGTTTGTAGAGAGGCGCCGCAGTGCATTGGGGTAGACTGTGTGCCTTCTAGTCTTTATCTTCCGGCGCCTGTCCGGACTCCTGGACCAGTTTGTGCCAGCACCTACCTCCAGCTCCTGCTGGTTCATATCCCTACTGATAAACACAAGTACAGTTAGAAAGACATTTACCTCCCTGAACCCTCTCCTTGGCTTTTGCTGGCCCATCCACTCGACCCTGGGCTGTGCTCAGGGCATGAGCGTAGGTCCATCCGTCCCTCTGCTGTAGACAAGAGCACTGAGCAGTCGGGTCCTTTCCCAGCTTCCGAATCTTGGGCAAGTTACTTCCCCTGGCTGCAGTGGCTTGTCTAAGGGATTACGTTTCTTTTTGCTCTAAAACAATTGTGAGGATGACACGGGCACGGGCCGAGTCTTGTCCTGTTGTGTGTAGGGTCGCTGTGCGTCTGAGCAAACTTGATGGCCCCTAACAGCTCTAAGATGTCTGGATTGGGTGTCTGGCCTCTCTCCCAGTCTTGCTGAAATATCTCATGAAGGGCAAGCTCTTTGGCCAAGCAGCCCAGATGGCTCAGGACATAGGGAGAAGCCAGGAGGGAGGCCTTGTTCCCAGAGAAGGCCTCTGTCTCTTGAGCATGTGGTCAGCCTGCTCAGCACCTCCAGCTGTGGTCCATGGGCCAGATGCTGTTTTCTGTGAATAAAACTGTATAGAAGTGCGGACTATGATCTGCCCGTTTCTCCATGTTCTGTCTGTGGCTGCTTTCAGGCTACAGGGGGGTTGGGGTGTTTGAGTGGTTTCAGCAGAGACTGCATGGCCCACACGTCTAAAGTATTAGATGTGCCCTTAAAGAAAAGGTGTATTGACTTCTCCCATTATCCAGTCAGACTCACTGCCATTGATGCCCCACAGGGCTTCCAAAGGCCATCCCTCTTTCAGGAAGCAGACTACCACGTCTCTCTCTCACAGAGCAGCTGTTGGGTTCAAACCTCTGACCTTTCAGTTAGCTGCTCCTGGGCCACTGGGACTTCGTTCCAGCTCTGGACCACTGTAAAAATCCTAGTTCTCTATTGGGGGGTGCCTGTTTTCAGATGTTTAGGGTTCTCTAGGAACCTGCATTAGACCCTCCGTTGCAGTCTTGTGGGGGGGAGGGGTTGAGGTAACGTTCTGGCAACAGAGATAGTGGATTCTTGGAATATGCACAAAGATGGTGTTTTATTTTCATTCCTTTACTTGGAATCTAGAGATTACCACCCCCCCAGCCTTGCCCCCCAACTGAGAGGCCTGGGTTCCTCTGCAGGGCTGGGGTGTGGCCTTGGCTTAGATTTGACTGGTTACCTCCCACTCACTCTGACTCCCCAGGCCTGGGAAGAGGGGATGGGACTGAATCAGACTGAGTCTCTGGTAAGAAAAGGAGGGCCCTGCCAAGGCCTGCAGCGTCTTCCTCGTGATACCACTGCCCTCTGTCGAGCCTGGGCCTGGAGCTGGGTCTGCACAGAGAACCGCAACACAGCCTGTCTTGTCTGTTGTCTGTTTCATTATGGGACTTACTCACTCTGTGGGCACAAGGCCCCATGGCTTAGAGTTTGTGTGTGTGTGTGTGTGTGTGTGTGTGTGTGTGTACGTGCACGCACGCGCCTCATGTACCCTTGGGCCCAATATCGGTACTCAGTACTTTGCAGGTATAGAATCCCTGGATAGTGCAAAGGTTCAACACAGTACACTAATGGAAGGTCTCCGCCTCAGATCCGCCCAGAGCAGCCTCAATGGCTTTGGCCTGGTGGTCTGCGCTGCAAGGTCAGCCCTTGAAAACCCTGGGCTGCACTGTGTTCCCAGAACACCTACGGAGTGAACGTGAGTTGGAGTCTGTGTGGCAGCAACTGCTTGCTGTTGTTGCTCCTGCTGCTTTTTAATTCTTGCAGCTAACCGTCACTGAAATGCCTTGTGTCCTGACATCCCCCTTTGTGACCTGGTCCCAAACCTTCGAAGTGCTGGTGCAACTCCCGGCCAGGAAGGGTGACCGGGAAGGCTTGGGGTTTCGTTTTTGCTGCTGCAGAACAGCCGTCAGGCCCCCAGCAGTTGGGTCGGTTCTTCTTGGGGCGGAGATAGGAAGTGAGACATGTCCGTGGTGAGAGGAAACCACATGTTCGGAGCAGCAAGGGGTTGCGGGGGGGGGGGGGGGGGGGGGGGGGGGGGGGGGGGGGGGGGGGGGGGGGGGGGGGGGAGCAGCAGCAGCGGGGTTACGGAGGTTTATTCCCATTGCAGCTGGGTAGGGAGGAGGCTGGCAGTGAGAGGAGGCAGCAGACAGCCTAGAATAGCCAAGGAGACAGAAGCTGAGCACACCCAGGCTGCTTTTAGCTGGTCTTGGTAAGCTGGCTCCGGAGTCTTGCTTCACACCTCCCCCTACATGCATTCTCCCCAGAGGCTGGCTCCTTGACTCTTCTGTTTGCCCTTATCAGAGATCCCCTGTAAATAGCTTTGCATCGCCAGGTTTGGGAGGACCCCATGCTACCTGGGGATAAAGCGGTGGGGAACTGAGCACACTGGCTTGAGACTCAGCCCTCTCCTTGGGCAGGCATGGATTAAGAACTGCCCCAGGTAGAGCGTCCCGTGAGGGTTGGAAGAGCTCCAGGCACTGGTCGGGAAGGAAGGTGTGTGGATAGCTGAGTCAACTCTAATAATAATAGTGCACTCCATCTAGCCTCTCTGCGCTGCCCTCCTCCATGTTGCTCTAACCCCCATGTAGGGCCCAGTGCTGAGCGGGAGTGGGGGGGCTGACCCACGCTTCTCTGGCGCCTCTGGAAGGGTGCAGGGGGGAGCTGAGCATGTATGTGGAGGAAGCAGAGCTCCTGCCAGCAAGTGTGTCCCACGTGGGGGAAGATGGCGGATCTGAAGATGTGACTGTGACTGCTGCCAGGACAGAGCAGAGGGGGAGGAGCTGGAGCCGTGTCGGAATGAGTTGCCAGTTGAACCTTGAGAAAGGAGGGACTGGACTTAGGGTCTTAGGGTGAGTTACAACAGGCAGGCAATATTGGGTGGAGCAGAGGCCGGGCTGGCATGGACTGAGATGGGGAGGGTCGGGGGGAAGAAGCAGACAGTGTGGTGGTGCAGGGTGATTGTGGAACGAGTGTGGGAAGCAGAGGGAGAGGAGACATGGCGGCCTCTCCAGACCCAGGAAAGAGGCAGAGGTGAAGCAGGTGAGTAAGGTAGAAAGGAAGACCAAGCAGGACATGGGCTGTTCCGGAGCTCTCTGCAGAAGTGGAAGGGCCAGAAATACCACGGAGCCAGTTTCCTGTGGGGGGGTGGGGGTGGTGGTGCATGGGGAGGGATTGGGGCAGTGGTGGGGAACAGGTGCAAGGAAGTTAACTGTAGTTTGAAATGATGGTTCCTTTTCTTTTTAAAAATTTCATTATGGAAATTTTTCAAATCTATATTGAGGTAGATTGAATTCATATCACAGCCCGGCAGCAAGTTTCAAGACTAACTCAATTCATGGCCTGTCTTATTTACCGTCTGCCCTCACTTTTCTCTTCCCTCTTTTTGAATGATCTGAAAGCCCATATGAGACCCGGGTCATCTCACCCCTACACATTTCCTTTGAAAGGGAATGACTTACAAAGACCTACAATTCCAAGAGTGACATCGAACTCCCACGGGTGGTGCCCATGGTTAAGTGCTTGTCTGCTGACCGAAAGGTTGGAGGTTCCAGTCCACATCGAGGTCTCACATAGGCCTGGTGATCTTCCACACAACTGGCCATTAGATGCCCAGTGGAGTGTAGTTCTACTCCGACCCATCCAGGAGGCCAGGAGTTAGACTCTGTTGGAAGCCAACAGCATAGGAAGATTGTTATCACACAGTGACAAAGTAGAATCATTCTTAAATCCCATCTCTCATCTGGTTAGTGTTTAAATGTCCCCGACTGTTTCAAGGTTGGTGTTTTTTTTTTTTAATTAAAAATTTTTTAGCGGTTTCTTTGAATCAGGCTGTAAATAAGATTCACACATTTCATTTAGTCGATGATGATGAATCTCAATGTCCTGTAGAGTGAAGATTATGGTCATTCTTAAAATAACTTGCTTCGTCATCCTGCAGTCCAGATTTCCTTAGCTTCTCTCCCCTCTGATCATGGCCAGCCGCAGTATTCTCGAATGTGCGGAGCCAGTTTGTGAGTCTCCATGTGCGACCGCATGCCTTGTCTCTTGACTACTGAGCTACTGCTTCTACCAAGATATTGATTGCTGTGTTTCAGGCTCTGTATAGGGCACGGGACGACACCCACCAAAAGACAAATAGGGTCCTGAGCTCAGGGAGCCTACTGAGCACCAACTGAGAGCCGTGGGGTGGGGGGGTGGGGGGGGGTCTGGTCACTGCATGTTTTCCCCATGGTCATCCCTTTCATGCTGATGGATTTGTCGTAGCTTGTTGCTAGGCACTGCCACGTCAGTTACTGCGCACAGCAGCCCTAGGGATAACAGAACCAAAGGCAGAGGCAGCCCAGCACTGCACCAGCCTCACCATCGCCTCCACGTTTGAGCCCATCGGTGCGGCTGCTGTGTCACTTTGTGTCACGAGGGAGCTTCCTTTGTGTTGTGTTGATTCTCTACTCCGATGTCCTCCCCCAGAGGCTGGATCCATACTGTGTCTGCTCTGTTAGCCATGCTGATGTTGACCGTGTGAGAGTTCATTTAACACACATTGACCGCAGGCTTGGTGGCTATGAAAGCTCGAATGGAGAGGGGCTGCAGACAGGCCAGATGCAAACACCTGAGAGGTGCTAGGAACTCTTCACCCCAAACCAAACCCAACCCTCTGCCCCCGAGTCCATCAGTGACATCAGAGGGCTGAGGAGATCTGCCTCTGTGGTTTTGCCAAGGCTGTCAGTCTTCACAGGAGCAGACAGGCCCGTCTTTCTCCCATGGAGTGGCTGGTAGATTTGAAGCCCTGACCGTGTGGCTAGCAGCCCTCCACCTGACCCACAGCACCACTGGGACTTCCTGGGAAGTAGTACAAGGAAAAGCACAAGTGGTTCATTTTTCTGAACTCCTTCGTGGACTAGAAAACGAAAACATCCCAGTCTTCACTTCTTGTCATTTAGCACCCATCTTGATGTTTTGTTTTCTTCCAATTTAGTGGCCTTCACTGATTTTGATCATGTGTCTTTTTGCTTATCCCTGTTGAGCAAACCCTAAAGAGAGAGGAAAGGAGAGAAAGCCTATAATGTGTAGACAGTGTTGCAATACTAATGAACAGACATTTTAAAAAATGGATGTGACACATCCTCCCTTCCCAGGGTGGCACAAACTGTACCTGGCTGCTGGCCTAACAGTTGGTGCTGCCAGCCCACCTGGTGGCACTGCAGAAGAGAGGCCTGGCATTCTGCTTTTGTAACAATTACAGCCAAACAACCCCCCACAGTGTTCCCTTCTGCTGTCTCTTATGGGCTGTCAGGAGTTAGATTGAGCTCCATGGCAAGGTAGGGAGCCCTGGTGGTGTCATGATTACGGTTGGGCTGAGATCTACGCGGCCGGCAGTTCGAAAACACCAGCCGCTCCTTGGGAGAAAGACCTGCCTTTCTACTCCCGTGAATGGGGCCATGTGGGGCTGCGTTGACTCCATGGTGGTGAGTCCGGTTTGGCTTTCAATGCCAAGTGTGGCGTTTAACTTTTCCTTCCACATGGACCGGACTTGGTCTGGACGAGGGCAGCCTTTCTGTTTTGCACCAGACGTCAACCCCTCTCATATCAGCCTTTGCCCTCCTCTCTGTCGGATCTTTTCCGTTAGCACACTGCGATCTTCCGCAGCTCAAAAACCTTCCCATGATCCCTCTTCCAGGGACTGCCCTGCTCTGCTGCCCCCAGAAGTGTTTTCTGCACCTGCATTGCCAGCCCCTCTGGACTCACTCTAATGGGTCTTGGCGATTTGAGATGGAACTGCTCCTGGTAAGGTCAGGGGTGACCGCCACACGGCCGATCTGGGTATCTTTGCCCTCTGCACCTGGCACCACTGGCCCTCCCTTTTTCTTGGAGCATCTTCTCTGCTGGGCTTTCTGGAAGCACCCCGCTTTTCTGCCTGTCACACCGCTGTTCTTCACATCCCGCCCCAGAGGGCCCTGGCACACATCTCTTCCCCCTCTCTCTTAGCTTCAAGCCTCCTGAGGTCTGGGATGGGCTTCAAAGTCATCCTGGGGAAAGGGCACTGGGGGCAGTGGTTATACGGGACTGCTCACCGCCATCACCAGTTCAGAACACCCCCCGCCCCTTCCCACCCCCAGCCTGCCCCTTGCCGGAAAGATGAGGCTTTCTCCTGTAAAGAATTTCTGTCTTGGAATCCTGCCCCTGTCTTGTAGGGTGCCTGTGAGTTGAAATCCTTGCAATGGCAGGGAGTGAGAATCTGCTGATAGGTGAGGTCGAGGCTGAGAGCTACAAGACTGGACCCTGCATTGACTAGCAGCCGTTGAAGTTGGGTGACTGGGCTCCCCCCCCCCCACCGTCCGGGCCCCCCATGGGACTTTTATTGTACAGTTTCCTTTAGTTTTAGGTGTTTGAAATTTTCCGTAATGTAAAACAACAAAATCTTGAGTGCTGATGATCCCCAAGTACGTGTCACCAGCCCTGGCTCTTCTCCAGTCTGCACACCTGGGTCTCCGGCCAATCTGCTCCCATTCCCCTTGGGTCTCTCTCTCTCCTCTATTTTAGTGACCTTTTCGATTTAACCCAATCTATAGGAAATATTTGTTTCTGAGATCGGTTATGTGGCATTTAAAACAAAAACATATTGTCACCCTCCTAACAGGCTTCAATGCAGACGAGCTGCAGCTGAGGTGCTCGGTGCTACATGGCCCATGGCTAGCTCATTAAGCAGTGCAGGCCTGATTGACGTGACCGCTTCTGTGTCTTTCTCTCTTGCTACTTGACCCTGTCCCCTGACTCCAGTCACGTTGGCCTTTTCCCTGTTCTTCAGCTCGAGGAGGCACCCCCCTCCCCACCCCCCCGCTTCAGGGGCTTTGGGATGTCTTTCCTTCGCCAGCCCCACAGCCAACTCTCCCTTTTTTCAGGATGTGCGGAGATGCGAAACCTTCTCACGGGGGCGTTCGCCTGCCTGACACTTCCAGCACCGCCCGGGTCCCTTCCCCGCCATGTCTTTTCTCCCTGGCACCCTCGCCATTGGACATGGTGTTGCAGACTGACTTTGTGTGGCAGGATCTCCCTGTCTCTGCCCGCTGCAACATGAGGTCTATGGACGGGGGTTGTCTTCCATTTTGTTCCCCCCACATTGCCCGACACAGGTAAGAGGCTGGTTGATGTTCGCGACTGAGAAGGGATGGATGATAAAGTCCCTGCCTTTTGAGTCAAGACAGTACCACTGAGTATGCGCGGCTGCTTCAGAATACCTGGCTGTCCGAAGTGGCGATGCAGTGGTGTGTCGGTCTGGCTGAAGGCAGGAAGGCAGCGTGGCAGGAAGGGCCCTCACCAGCATGCGTGGACCCTCCGACGCCGTGCCCCCGAGTGGCGCATGCTCAGTCACCACATTTGTCCATCAGTCACGGCTGCCCGTTTCTGCCAAGATGGTTCAAATCCAGTGAGCGCTGCTCTCTCTTTTCTGACGTCTGCCAATTATTGCCGCCTAACGGGAAGGCTGTATATATTTTTATAGGCTTGATGCAAAAAATAGGTCCAGTCCTGGGAGAAGGTCATCAGTCTTGCGAAAATCAGAAGGTCAGCCACAGAGAGGAAGCCCTTCCACTCTCTGGATGGACGCAGTGGCTGCAATGACAGGCTGAACACGAACAACCACGGTGAGGGTAGGGCAGGACCAGGGCCTGGGCAGGTGTGCCTCCAGCACCTTGCTGCTGAGTGGACATGTCTGCTGGATACGTTTGCTCGGGGCTGGCTTTCCAGTCTTGCTGACCAGAAGCATAGTTCAAAAGCTGAGCGGCTAGAAAGAGAACTGCAGGCTGTAGCAGGCAGCAGAGGCCCTGTGTGCCGTGGGCTTCAGCCCAGACCATCTCCCACTGGATATTTGTCCCTGAACAGGGTCTGCCCCTCCGTCTGTCTTCACTCTGTAGACCACTGATGCTCTCGTGTTTAAGCCCTCCTGTGTGACAGGTCCTGTGTCCACGTCCCTTTGGGGGGGGTAGAGGTAGGAGAGGCAGGCGTATGCATGGTCTCTGTCCCTGGGGAGACAGATAGACAGATGGAACTACTCGGATGCAGGGCAGTGGCCCCAGGGTCCTCCATCAGGTGCTTCTGATCACCTCTCCCTCCCTCTCCTTGAGACCTTAAGAATGGACTTAGAGGAGTATGTTCCCGCAGGCTTTCTGGGCATGGAGGGCACCAACAGGCAGAATGCCCAACAGTGATCACTTGGGCCCAGGAAAGCAGCGGGGAAAGGTGGGGTTGGGAGGGGTGTCTGTGAGCTGCCAGGAATGAGGAGATCTAGTGTCTGAACCACTCATAAGAGACAAAGCTATCAGGGAACCAAAGAGCACTCATTGAGAACGTGGAGTGTCTGTGCTAACCTATTTCCTGGGACTGGGCTTCCAGCTCAGGGGCCCAGTCAGATAAGAATTACAGACCCAGAGAAGCCAGTGTTGCCCTTCTGAGCTCAGTAAGAGTGAAAAGGAGGGCTGAGCCCCGGTGGCGTAGTGGTTGTGCGCGGGACTGCGGCCCACTGAGACGGAGGTTCAATTCCAGCAGTGGGGCTGGGCCTCCTACTCCCACCCCCGAAGAGCAGTGATGCCCCTCCCAAAAAAAATAATAATAATAAATTTAAAAAAGAGTGAAAAGGAGTCCCTTTCCTATCATGTGGGGGAACCAAGGGGCTATGGGAAGTTTGTGGGAACACTCCATTATCTTCTTCCATCTTTCCACCGGTGGTTTGGGGGAAGCTGTTCTGAAGCTCCCCATCCCGGAAGGTTTGGAGAATTCCATAGCTGTATCACATGGGAGGCCTGCCAGGAGAAGAAGGCAGCAAGATTTACACCAGCCACTTGGGGGAGCAGGAAGACTGAGCGGAGCATGGTTTGAAATTGGGTCATTTTCATTCCCATTGCTCGAAAAAATGCTCCTAAAAAAGTATCTGTCCACCTTCAGTAAATCGGAACCATGTAAACCAAGCCATCTTTCCACAGCCTCTGAGTCTAGCGGTTTGTCGTGTGTCTGATCCACAAAGAGCAGTGTGGGAGGCCGGGGCTGTGAGTGCATTCCTTGACCTGGGGGAGCTTGAGGGCCAGCGCTGCTTTGTTCCCATGAACAGGGAGATGGTTGGCAAGGAAGTTTGAAAAGGTCCTTGGAAGGGAGAAGCCCACCCTGCCCGTTCAGACTGCTTTAAGCCCAGGTCGTGGATTGAGACCGTCCTTTAAGAAAAGCCAGAGATGGCAGTAGGAAGCAGCGGATGGCACACAGCTCACCGGCAGGGTGTATACGGTAGCATGGATTTCCAGTTATGTAACTGTCTTTGGGTGCCATCAAGTTGATTCTGAGTCACAGCGGCCCCGTGTGGCAGGAGACCTGTCCTGAAGGGTTTATTTTTATTTTTCCTTTGGCTGTAGTTTTGACCGAAACTGATCGCGGCCCCTTTCTTCCAAGGAGGTTTGAAACACCAACCTTTTTGTTGACAGCTGAGCATTTGATCGCTGTGTCATCAGGGCTTCTGACTACGGACTGGAGGGAGAGAGAGAGAGACTAGTGTGCGTTCATGTTGGTGCTGGGTCGTCATATCAGACTGCTTGCTTACCACGTGTCAGGGTCCACAGAGGGAGTGCCATGGTCCCAGAGTAGATCAGCCGGTAGGCACTGGGCTCTGGCCATCTCCATGGAGACAGATGTGCTGAGTGTTTTTTCCTTTATAAGAACAACCTAAGTCACACTGGTGGTGAGGGGTTCTCCCAGCATGATCCCTGCAGCCTGTAGTTGTTCCCCCACTCCTGGGCCCCTCCCTGTGTCTGGGGCTCTGGCTGCAGAGAAGCTAGGGGGAGAGACCAGGGAAAGCCCCACCTTATCGAAGCGCAAAGGTCCCTTTGGCCTCAGTCCCCTTCCCCTCCCTCACCACCCAGGGTGCATGGGAGTCCCGGGAACACAGCTTTGCAAGCTCCTCACCTGCTTTCTCTCCCGGTTCCTGGCTTTGTTGGCATTTCCTTGTTTTTCATTTCATTTTATTTTTATTTTAACAGCAGGCCTCCTCCTCCTCCTCCCCTGCATATCAAGGGCAGGGCAGGGACAGGAAGCCATCTAACTCTTGACTTTGCCCTGTTGTTCTCTGGCTTCTCAGGTTCATTGGATAGGGAGGTTAGAGTTCACGTGATCTGGGGGCAGATTCCGGGTGGATTGGAATGAGCTGGCTGCTCCCTCCATGAGTCCACTCAGATCCCTGGTTCCTCTGACC
>PVJH01045487.1:0-12367 GCA_004026705.1 Nesogale talazaci
TGGAGTGACCTGGCCCAGGCCTCCCTTGCAGTTTGGGCCCCCACTCACCAGCCCTAGTCCTAGAGCGAGTGCTGCTCAGAGAACTGTCAGGGCAGGTTGGTGTTTGTTCAAACACAAATCTATCCAGTCCACTCCAATGTACAGTAGCCCTCTATAAGGTTTCTGAGGCTATAAGACAAGTTCTTGTGATATTTAGCAATATAGGATTTTCCTGGTTACCCTGGATAACTGCACTCCCGAGCACTTTCTACACTCACAGATACTTTCTTCCTGGTCCTCAGTTTCCCATAATAACCCCCTGCCTTTGGTTTATGACTTCATCAAGGAGGAACCGAGCTTCAGACACAGTTATTTCTGGGTCATCCCTCATGAGTATATCATTAACACAAGTAATGTCACCATTTGAATTTATGACACCTGTTTAAATTCTTCCTCAACAGATTTTAGAAGGGCTGAGCCCCGGTGGCATAGTGGTTGTTTGCGGGACTGCGACCCACAGGGTTGGCAGTTGCAACCCAGCAGCACCTCTCCAGGAGCAAGACTGGGCCTCCTACTCCCACCAGGGAGCAGTGATGGCCATAAAAAAATAGAAAACAGATTTTGGCTAATATCGGCATCCTAGGGCAAATCAAGAAATAGAGTTAACTGGTTTATTCCACACAAGACATTTTAAAACAAAGCTGTGACCAGAGGATGACTGGAGACACGTTCTCACTATAACACATTAGGCTTAGTTTTCTTAGGGTGCCTTCAATGAACAAATACAATCAAAACAGTGACTTCATAGAGATATACTCAGCTAATTAAATTTAAGGCACAGATGTAAGCTCAAAACATTATGGTAGGGGAGTCCAGATTGGGGTCCCAAAGCCCATCAATTGGTGAAGCAACATCCCCTTACAGAGTGGTTGGTGGGAGATGACGAGCCATTCAAGGTACAGTGTAGCAACAATGAAATATGCAAGTTTAAGAATCCAGGACAGCTGATCCCTTCAGGAGCAGTGGTGAGAGTGGTGATACAGGGAGGGTGGAGTAAAAAGGGGGAACCAATTGCAAGGATCTACATATAGCCTTCTCCCTGTGGTATGGACAACAGGGAAGGGGTGAAGGGACACATTGGACAGTGTACGATACGACAAATCAATGATAATTTGTAAATTATTAAGGATTCATGGTGGAGGGGGAGTGCAGAGGGAGGGGAAATATGGGGAACTGATACCTGGGGCCTAAGTGGAAGGAGGATGTTTCGAGAATGATGATGGCAACAAATGTGCAGATGTGGTCTGCATACAATTGACCTATGTATTGACTGTGATAGGAGTTGTATGAGCCCCTAACATTATATATGTATTTATATATATATATATAAAGATTATGGTGAGTATTTGGGGAGATTTCATTTAAAATGTAAGTTTTTAATTTTTTAATCATTTTATTGGGAGGTCATACAACTCTTTTGTTTTTTCTGTTTTTAAAAATTTTTTTCATACAACTCTTATCGCAATCTGTACATACATTCATTGTATACAAAGCACATTTGTACATTTGCTGCCATCATCCTCAAAACTTTTTCTTTCGACTGACCAGTCGGCAGTGGAAGATTAGCAGATGTTTCTTTTACCTGTGTAACCCTCCCCCCACTACTCCCTATATAACTTGAGCCTTTTCTTTGAATAAACGAGACTTGATCAGAAAAAAAAACCAAAAAAAACTTTTTCTTTCTACATAAGTCCTTCCTATTAGCTCCTCCTTTTTCACTCCCTCCTCGCTCCCCCTTCCCTTAAGGGCTCTTGATACTTTATGAATTATTATTATTTTTACATATCGTACACTGTCCGATGTCTCCCGTTGCCCACTTCCCTGCTGTCCATATCCCACGGAGGAGGTTAGATGTAGATCCTTTTTATTGGTCCTTCCTTTCTACCCCACTTTCCTTCCACACTCTCGGGATTGCCCCTCCCACCACGGTCCAAAGGATCGTGTGTCCCAGATTCCCCAGGTTTCTGGTTCCTGTTTGCACCAGCGTACATCCTCTGATCTAACCAGCTTTGTAAGGTAGGATTCAGATCATGATAGTGGGAGGGAGGAAGCACTTAAGAACTAGAGGAAAGTTGCATAGTTCATCCCTGTACTGTGACTGCCTTGTCTCCTCCCCATGACACTCCTGTAAGAGGATGTCACTTTGCCTGCCAGATGGACTTTGGGTCCCCGACCTGCACCCCCCCTCATTTACAATGGTATATAATTTTTATTCTTTGATACCTGATACCTGATCCCTTCAACGTCTTGTGGTCACCACACAGACTGGTGTGCTTCTCCCATATGGGATTTGTTGCTTTTCCGCAGATGGAGGCTTGTTTATCTTCAAACCTTTAAGACTCAAGATGCTATATCTTTTGATAGGCACCATCAGCTTTCTTCACTACATTTGCATATGCATACCTTTTGTCTTTAGTATTTTTCTTTATTTTATGGGGAGCTTTTACAGAGATCATGACATTCCATATTCAATCACATCAAGCAGTGTTGTACAATTGCTACTAGTCAGTTTCAAAACATTTTCTTTCTTTTTTTTTGGGGGGGGGGCATCACTGCCCTCAGGTGGTGGGAGTAGGAGGCCCAGTTTTTGCTCCGTGGAGCTGGAATCGAACCTCCATCCCAGTGGGCCGCAGTCCCACACACAACCACTACACCACCGGGGCTCAGCCAAGAGCTTTTCTTATAAGAACCTTTCAGGGCTAGGTCAAGTTCCATTGAATCGATGTTCTGTTATTTAGATAGCCTCTCTTTTTTTTGGGGGGGGGGGCATCACTGCTTTGTGGTGATGGGAGTAGGAGGCCCAGCCCCACTACTGGAATTGAACCTCCGTCCCAGTGGGCCGCAGTCCCGCGCACAACCACAACGCCACCGGAGCTCAGCCCTCTTTCTTCTTTAGCACCTTGATATCAGCTCTTAGTGGGACTTTAAAAGGACAGTCATTTCTATTATTATTAAATGGTAGCTCTTTCAGATATTGTAACAATATCTATTTCAATGAGATCAAGCACAATTGTACGAATACTACCACCATCCATTTCAATACATGTTTTTCTTCTTAAACTCTTTGATATCAGCTCCTCTTTACCCCTTCCCTTCCCTCCATCATCTACCCCCCTCCCAGGAACCCTTATTATCAGAATATATTATTGTTGTTGTCATTTACCATATCTTACCCCTCCACTGTATCTGTTCACCTACACTTCTGTTATTGTTTACCCTCAAGTGAGCTTATACAGTCATTGTTGCTATCAGCTCCCCCTTCCTCACTACCCCTCCTCTCTTCCCGTACCCACAGGGCATCATTGCTCCCTTTACTGTTTCTGAAGGGTTATCTAGGTTGGCTTTTATTCATCAGGCACTCCTAATTAAACAAATGAACATGCAAAGATCTAACAAAATTAATGAGGTTGAAAAAAGACCATAAAAGTAAGGGGAGGAAATATTAAAAGAACTAGAGGATAGGGCTGAGCCCCGGTGGCGTAGTGGTTGTGTGCAGGACTGCGGCCCACTGGGATAGAGGTTCGATTCCAGCTCCACGGAGCAAAGGCTGGGCCTCCTACTCCCACCACCTGAGGGCAGTGATGTCCCCCCCCAAAAAAAAGAAAAAAAAAAGAACTAGAGGATAGTTGTGTCTTTCATCAGTGCTATACTACTCCTTAGATTTAACATTCCTTTCATGCGGGGCTTTTGTCAAGGACTGTCCAATTATCTTTCTCTTTTTTCTTTTTTTGGAGGGTCATCACTGCCCTCTGGTGGTCATGGGAGCTACCCAGTCTTGTTCCTGGAGAGCCGCTGCTGGATTTGAACCGCCAAGCCCATGAGCCACAGTCCCGCACTCAACCACTACGCCACCGGAGCTCAGGCCCTGTCCAATTATTTCGTAGGTGGATTTTGGATCTCCCCTTTGTCCATACTTCTTCACCTCACTTTGATTGCTTGTTTTTGAACATGTGATCCCTAAATCCATGGACACCTCATGATCACACAGGCTGGTGTGCTTCTTCCATGTGGGCTTTGTTGATTCCCTCCTGGATGGCTTGTTTGATTTTAAGTCTTTTAGAACCCAGATGCTATATCTTTTAGTAGTCGGGTACCGTCAGCTTCCTTTACCACATTTGCTTATGGACCTATTTTGTCTTCAGCAATCATGTCAGGAAGGTATCCTACAGTGCCAAATTATTATAACAAATTGTTCTTATACTGAGGTAAGATTTAAGAAGAGTCCATCTGCTTCTGTATTGAATTCACATATCTATATATATCTATATGTATACATATACAAAGCCTCTATCTTTATATATTTACACATATAAATATAACTTTCTTCTTTCCTCTTTTTCTTTTTTCTTTCCTCCTGCCCCACTATCGTGGCTATCCACTCTTCACCTCTCAATAAATTTTCCAGAATACATTTCAATTGATCGAACACAAGTAAGGAACTCTGCAGTCTCCTCACTTTCAATTTAAAAACCCTTACTATTTCTTGATAACTGTAGTTCTTGGCTCACCACTCACTTACACCCACCGCCACCACCACTCCCATATCCTTCCCTCCTATTCACTGCCACCCACCCCTTTCTATTTAGTCCCATCAGTGTCTCTGTGGGATAACTTATCCTGTTGATCTTATATCAATAGACACCAAAAGAGAAAAAGAAAAAGGAGGGGGTTGGGAATCATACAAATAGTTGCAAGTCTAGTTGAGGTCCTAACTCAGGATAGCTGGGTATCTCTGTGTTCAACGGTGAGCAGTCCAGTCCCTTTTTTCTTTCAGAGTTCCATATCCTGGGACCAACTTATCTATTAACACTTAGACCCTTCTAGTCCTTGTGTTCGACAGGGTTTTCTAGAGCAGTGGTTCTCAACCTGTGGGTTGTGACCCCTTTGGGTGGTCGAATGACTCTTTCACAGGGGTCTACAAATTCATAACAGTAGCAGAATTACAGTTATGAAATAATTTTATTTAATTACAGAACAAAACAAATTTTATGGTGTGTGTGGGGGGGAAGGGTCACCACAGCATAAGGAACTGTGTTAAAAGGCCATGGCATTAGGCAGGTTGAGAACCATTGCTCTAGAGAAACAAAACCAGGAGACTTATGATTTTAGATAGATAGAGCACAAAGGAATATAACAGCTAATTAGTCCACACAGCAGTACCAAGAACTCAATTCAACTCACTTCCATGGAACAGTTAATATTCTGGAAATTCTTCAACTCACTAGGGCTGCTGGGTCGCAGGTAAGGAAGCAGACAGTTGAGTCTTTCTTTGAGCAATACAGGCAGTCCCACCACAGGCAGCAAAGAGCAGGGTGGGTCACCAACAGTCAGCCAGACGACAGGATCCAACAGTCCCAAGCTCAAGTGATATGTACACTAGCAGTGTGGCGAAGCAGTTCTCGAGGCAACTTCAAGCTCTAGTGACATCATTCCATGTGTTGGGTGTTCAACGTGTGGTGCAGCTCACAAGGTGAGGCAGAGAACTAGCAGCTGCATGCTGGTACAATCACCAGAATGTTAGAGAGAGAGAGAGGTGGGGCTTGCCAAGCCACTTATCAGTTTGCTCTCCAATTAAACTGCATCCTTATTAATCCCACATGTTCCTATTGGCCAGGTCGGCATCACAGTCGTCATTTATGTGCAGGACTAAGAGACAATCTTGATAGGTTCTTTGAAAGACAGAAGATGATCACAGGGACTTGTTATTAGGTGCCAATGAGTCCGTTCTCACCCGTAGTGGCCCTAGGTACAACAGGACCTACTGCCCAGTCCTGTGCCCTTCACACAGCTGTCCATATGCTTGGGTCCATTGTTGTGGCCTTGGTGTCAGTCCGTCTCCTTGAGGGCTGACTTGGATTCACTGTTGTGGCGGCCACCTAATCTGGTGTCAATTTGAAGGCTGAGTGTCGGGGTGGAGTCTAGCCTTCAATCTGGCTATGGCCAATGAGACCTGGGTGAGCATGGCTTTCTTCCCTGAGAATGCTGGGAAATCGGGTACTTCCTTCTTGGAAGCAGGAGACACCCTCTCTCTCACTTGGAGACTCTCTACTGACAAGGCTGACTTCCTGCGAGACATTGCTGAGAAGTCACATGGAGCTACCCTAGTGCCCCGAGCAGGACAAGCCACATGGACGCAACCAGACCTCTGAAGCCGGGGGAGCCACAGAGAGACCCCTGCCAGCGCAGATGCTCACAACACACTGGATCCAAAGACTCTCTACCCCTTGGCTTGTGATCCTCCTGCATTTGGCGTCATTGCATGTGTTCTGTGAGTCTGAAGAGGACTTTATAGGTTGGTATTGGGCATATGGGCTAGTATCAGATTTATGACCTTGGACTGGACTGGGTTGGGATATGTTTTTAATATACAATTACCCTTTACATAAAACTCTTTTATTTATGTATGCGTGTTTATGAATTTGTTTCTCTGGTCTACCCAGACTAACACAACTGTCCTCTACCAAGAATGATGTTCTTCTCCAGAGTCTGCTCTCTCCTGACCTGTCCAAAGTATGAATGGAGTCTCACTATCCTTGCCTCTAAGCAATACTCTGGCCATACTTGTTGCAAGACAGCTCAGTTTATCCTTTTAATACTATCCATAGAATTTTTAATATTATTCTCCAGCACCACGATCTGAATGCATCAATTCATCTTCAGTCTTCATTAGTCAATGCCAATTTTCACATGTATGTGAGGCAATTGAAAACACCATGTCCTAGGTCAGACACACCTTTGCCCCCAAAGTAACATTTCAATACTCTAAAAAAGTCTTATGCAACAGATTTAACTAATGCAACTTACCCTTTGATCTCTTGGTTGCTGCTCCATGAGTATTCATTGTGAGGGGGGGCAGTACAAAATCCCCGCAACTTCAACTTTCTCTCCATTTATCATGATGTTACCTATGGGCCCAGTTCTGAGGATTTGGGTCTTCTCGACATTGAGTTGTAATCTCTACTGAAGGCTGCAATTCTTGATAGTCAACAAGTGCTTAAAGTCTTCACTTTCAGGAAGCAATGTTGTGTCATCTACATATTTCAGGTTGTTAATAAGTCTTCTTTAAGCCTGATGTCACTTTCTTCTTCTGATAAGCTAGCTTCTCTGATTACTTACTCAGCATACAGTTTGAATAATATGGTAAGAGGATACAACTCTGTCATATACTGTGTTAGAGTGGGTAGACTTTTGAAACAACTTCATAGACATTCATATGTGTACAAGAAAGGGCTTTATATACAAGAGCAGTTGAATATTGAGAAAGCATCCAGCCCAGCCCAGATCAAGTCCGTAAGTCTGATATTAGTCCATATGTTTCATACCATCTATAAAGTTCTCTTTAGACTCCCGAAACCTACAATAATGCCGACTACAAGAAGATCCCAGGTCAGTGTGTGGGAAGTCTTGTGGATCCAGTGGCATTTTAGACAGCTTAGTGCCGACAGAGGTCTCCACATGACTCCTCCAGTTCCCAGGGCATGGGTTCTATCAGCGTAGTACCAGGTGTCTTGTCAGTAGATCATCTCTTAGTGAGTGAGTCTGTCTCCTGCCTCCAGTGAACGATTTATCTCCTTAGTGCCTCCAAATGGTAGATTCCATCCCTCTCTGAATTCTCATATTGACACCAGATTATGTAACTACCACATATACCTTTCCTGATTTTAAACCATGCAATATGCCCTGGTTCCTTTCACACACGGCTTCTTGATCCTTGAGCACAGGAAGTGTTCTTTAATGCCCATTCTTCTGAAGGTTGTCCATCATTTGTTATGATCCACAACAGTCAAAGATCTTGACACAGTCAGTAAAACACAGGTACACATATTTCTGATATGTTCTGCTTTCAGTCAAGATCCACTGGACATTAACAATATATCTTGTTACATTTCCTCTTCTGAATCCAGCATGAACTTCTGGCAGCTCCTTGTCCATCAACCGCTGCAACTTTTGTGTGATGATCTTATGCAAAATTTTATATGCTTGTGGTATACATAAGATTATTCTATATTTTGAGCATTCTTTTAGGTCACCTTTCCTTGGAATAAACACAAAAATGGATCTCATGACTTATGGGGAAATAGTTTTAGGAAAATGGAAAACAACAATGGTGAGAAAACTAAAGGGTTCAGCAGTAACACGAAGGTTCTCAGCTCTAATCAGCATCTCTAACCCCTTCTCCATCCTCACCTAGAGTGAAGTCACACCTCATCTTCTCCAGACTTCACCCAGAACCCCCCTCCCCGCTCATCACTGTTCTGCTAATTCCACAGCCCATCAGAGGGCAATGTAGCTTCCTTTTAGACAAGATAATTTATTTCTGTCCGCAAAGTTGATTATCACGGGATTCTTTTTTTCACTCTCTTCGACGTTCTTCGTACAACTCTTATCACAATCAATATATCCACATCAACTGTATGCAGACCACATTTGCACATTTGTTGCCATCACCATTCTCAAAACATGCTCCCTCCACTTAAGCCCCCAGTATCAGCTCCCCATATTTCCCCTCCCTCCCCACTCCCCTTCCCCCATGAACCCTTAATAATTTACAAATTATCGCTATTTTGTCACATCCTACGCTGTCTGATGTGTCCCTTCGCCCACTTCCCTGTTGTCTGTGCCCCAGGGAGGAGGTTCTATGGAGATCCTTGTAATGGTTCAGTGACTGTGTTTGTTCCTATATGGATATCCAATGAGAGGCTCTTAGCAAAGTTTCTTCATGAGTTTCTCACAGGAGAAGGAAAGAGGCCATCCCTCCCCTCCCAAATGAAACCCCGAGTGGCATCTTCCTGCGTATTCTAATGAGTAAGTTCGGGGTCAGCACCAGTTCCACACTTCCCAAACCTTACTATGTCTTTTCAGTTATATGCATATGAAAGGCAAGGGGTTGCTCTGAGCATTTAGGACTAACCTCAAGGCTTATAGGATATGTTTTAAAGATAACTGGACACTGTATCAAGGACTGGTCCTATTGTCTAAAGCCATGGTTCCTAAGACCTCAACCCTTTAATACGGTTCCTCATGTTGTGGTGACCCTCTAACCATAAAACTATTTTTGTGGCTACTTCATACCTATCATTTTGGTACTGTGATGAATCAGGTGACGCCTGTAAAGAGATTGTGCGACCCAAAGGGGATAAAACCCACAGGTTGAGAACCGTTGGTCTAAAGAAAGGAGCCACTATTGATTATTGAAAGAGGCATCTAAGTTCTCTTTGGGAATCCCATTCACTACACCAGGTGCTGACAGTCCTGGAGACTAAGGGGACGAGCTGGGTGTCCAGTGGAAGGACTACTCAATATTAAGCTGTCCTTTTAGATGTCTCAGAAATCACAGAGAAAGTTTGTCATACTCTCAATCTGCCCATTTTGCTCCCAGCTCATTCCCAGCAACCTTTCAACCATGTAAGTCATAATTTTGTGGAAGTCATTAATGACATTTTTCCCAGAACAAAAATTTGAGAAATACGCCATTACTCAACCCTGAAGTCACACGGTGTACTGATGGCAGTAGTTTTTACTCAAATGGCACTTTAAAAGCAGGATATGCCATTGTAAACCAAACGGAGGTAAGAGAGGTCCAAGTTCAAGGATAAGGTTCAAAACTTTAATAACAAAAAGAAAACCTGTTCTAATATCAACATTCTAACAATGAAATACCATAACCCCATTTTATTTTGAATGCTGGAATTGTAAGTGGGAAAAAAACCAGGTCACTGCCTGCTACCAAAGCTAAGTCAAAATACTCCAAACACAGACTTGGCAAAGAGAAATAGAATTTTGTTGCAGGGTTGATAAAGACATAAAGGAAATGCTTCCTCAAACATCATCCTCAGAGAAAAGAGGGTATATTTTGGGGTTTTTATTTTGTTTTGTTTTGTTTTTTTGGACATTACTACCCTCTGGTGGTGGGAGTAAGAGACCCAGTCTTTGCTCCTGTGAAGCTGGAATTGAGCCTCCATCCCAGTGGGCCACAGTCCTGCGCACAACCACTACACCCTGGGGCTCAGCCCCGAAAAGAGGGTATTTTTATATCATTGAAAACTGATGAAGTCTGAAAAAGGAACATTAAAAATGTTAAACTAGGGGCTGAGCCCTGGTGGTATAGTGGTTGAGTGCAGGACTGTGGCCCACTGGGTTGGCAGTTCAAATCCAGCAGCAGCTCTCCAGGACCAAGGCTGGGCCTCCCACTCCCACCAGAGGGCAGTGATGCCCCCCCCAAAAAAAATTCTCTTATTTAAGACATACTTATCATTGTATTTTGGTATCTGGGCACTTACAAGGGTGGTTGGCTAGGGGTGAGAGTGGGTAAGGACGGATTCAGCTGAGTGTGTTTGTAAATCTAAAACTCTAATTATCTTAGTCACTGGTTTACTCACTTATGATTCCAAGACTTACACTCTGCTTCATCTTCTAACAGTCTCATTGTGGGGTGGGGGGTTGGGGTGGCAGTGGAGAAAGGTGAGATTCAACAAAGACTGAGATGCTGAGGCTCTGACTAAAGAAGTGCTTCCTTGAGCGTTTTCAAATGCTGACTAAACATGGTTGCTTCATTAACAAAGCCTTCTAAATACTCTAGAAATCACAATGATCTATCGGATGAATAAAAGGTTATTAATAGTTTCTAGTCTATGAGTAGGAGGACTGCTGACCACAAGGTCAACAGTTGGAACCATCAGCTGCTCCTTGGGAAAAAGACGAGCTTTTCTCCTCCAGTAAACAGTTACCGTCATGACCACACAAAGAGGCAGTTCCACCCTATGTGGTCAGGTCACTGTGAGTCAGGCAGCACTCAATGGGAGTAAGTTTTTCACCTGTGAAAGTCAACGACTATAGTATTATAACTTGCTGTGCTCAACAGATTGTTTGCCATCAAGATGTTTATGGAAGAAGGTTTGAATTTGCTGCCAGGCTCTTACATGAGCCCTTGGCTCACCTCCATAGGACACTGTAAGTTCAAAACAGAATGCACTGAGGCTAGGGAAGCAGGAAAATAAGGTGGTTCAATACAGTGACCAGCCTGTGGGTAGCAGATTATCTGAGGTCTGTCTTTCCTGTGGGCCTGTAACCGCTCAGAGGCAATACGGGCATAGAATTCGCCATTCCAGCTATGATCGTCCTGGCCAACAATAAACAAGAAGGGCCCTTGAGCTTTTTCCAAAGGAATGAGGCTTTGGTGGTGAGGCTCCTCCACGGGGTTATTCCAAATAATGGAAAAATGTACAAATTCAATTTGAGATTCTCCAATTCAGAGATTCAACATTTGCTTAGGTCACTGCCAAGCGAAGGAAGAGTCATTTCCTTGTAATGCAGAGGACACATGGTATTGGCCACACAGGAATTGATGAGTACGGTGGCTGTGATGCCCTTTAAGAAGGAGGCCACCTACTCCCACCACTGGAGAGCAGTGATGCCCCCCCCCCAAAAAAAAGAAGGAGGCCATGGAGAGACACAGGTCACTGCCTATGGAGAAGCCAGTAAGTCCAGTATTAGGGCCTTTCACCTGATGAAGACATAAAGAGAACATCATGGCATCTATAAGTAGAAGACATAAATAATGATGTCATATTTACCAAATTACTTTCTCATGTCATTTCCTTAGATATCAATTTATAAAGCTCAGATATAGCGTCTAACAAAAAAAAATTTCAATCAACAGTAATTGATTTGTATATATTCTCTCTAATGTTCTTGATGTCTGGATCAAGAGTATACAAATGAAGATGTTCATATAGATGTATATGTATATATATATATAAATATTTAAAAGCGACAAACCAAATGCAAAAACTGTTCAATTGAAATATATTCTATTTCCCATATTGTAAATACATCTTCATAACAATGAGGAATGGCTCAATTTTAAACTCTTGGAACTCTTTGGGGTTCTGTGCTAGAAAGTGGCAGGGCTGAGAGCCAGCCCTTTGCTCATGGCTCATCCTCCTTCTCTTTCTCTTCTGGCTTCATTACATTCCTTGATGTTCTTTGAACATCACAGCCTACACTTTAAGGCCAATGGGTGTTCACAAATGGGACTAGGGAACAGGCAGACTGTTGCGAAGCAGGATCAGAGCTTTCAAGCAGAAAACTCAAGGGCTCCAGTCCTGGAAGCACAGGCAGATCCTTTCATGTGGTTGAGCCTGCAGCTACTCCTGTGAGCAGAGAGGGGTGCGGGCAAATGACAGACAGTGGCCACAAGAAATGCAAGTTCTAGGCTGAGCCCCGGTGGCGTAGTGGTTGTGCGTGGGACTGTGGCCCACTAGGACGGAGGTTCAATTCCAGCAGTGGGGCTGGGCCTCCTACTCCCACCACCGGAGAGCAGTGATGC
>PVJH01045488.1:0-12377 GCA_004026705.1 Nesogale talazaci
TGGGTTTATTCTTCACTAAACTGTGAAAACCTGAGAGTTTTTTTCATAAAATCAACTTTATTGAAGTAGAATGAAAATCTCCGTTTTAACTGTTTGCACTCGTGAAATAATCACTACAAATATATACATCCCTTTAGCCACCATTGTAGTCAAGATTCCAGATATTTTCCAGTGCTCTTTTCATTCAGTCCCCAATTTCAACCCCTCTTGATTACTAATTTGATTCCTCTCACCATGAATTAGAGTTTCATATAAAATGAATCATCAGTTTGCACTCTTTTTTCCAGTGTCTTTTGTTCAGTACAATGTTCTTCAGATTTGTTCACATTGCTGGATGATAACAAGGATTTCATCGTTTTTGTTGTTGAGTAGAGTCCTGCCATATGTACCGACCATCCTCACCTCTTGAATATTTCATTTCCAATTATAGGCAATACATTTTTATTTCACTTAGGTAAATTCCGAGAGAAATGGCGAATGTCATGGCTAGTGGAGAGTGGGCTTTACTCGCCTTGATGAAGAGACGGCTGAAGAAAGGGTGAAGTGTGGTGAAGTGTGGTAAAGTGGTGAAGTGTGGTGAAGAAAGCCGATGGTGCCTGGTCATCAAGTGGAATAGTGTCCTAAAGGTTTGTGTTCAAACAAGCAGCCATCTGAGCCAGGCATCAACTACTAAGTCCCTACGGAAGAAACACACCAGCCTGTGTGATCACACATGGATGATGACAAAATCCAAATATGATTAAGGCAATTGTACCAGAGCTTAAATTGTGAACATCTAATTTGGAGAACGCTATAGAGGATGATGAGAACCCCAAATCCCTCTGCAGAGTAGCCGGTCAGATTAAGGCTCTGGCAGATCTCTTTGAGCCATAGCTGAGGGACTTGAACAGCTTTACTTTCAGACAGAGATTATTATACATTTTGTTATGGTGCATAGAACCGTATTATAATATGATACTTGGTCAGTTGACCTCTCTTTTGACTCGAGTATTCTTTGATTTAAAAAGCTGTTGGTGGGCTGAGCCCTGGTGGTGTAAGTGGTTGAGTGCGGGACTGCGGGCCCGCGGGCTTGGTGGTTCAAATCCAGCAGCGGCTCTCAGGAGTAGCACTGGGTAGCGCCCACGGCCACCAGAAGGCTGTGATGCCTCCCCCCCGCCGCCCCCCCCCCAAAAGCTGTTGATGGCATTTTTACTTTTACTCTTTATTTTCATTTTTATAGTAATATCATTACTGTTTTATTTGGATATTATTTTAGTTTTGTTTTTATATTGTTTCTGTAAGATCTCCCAGTTTAAGAGGCACAGGAAGAGTGGATACATAGAGACAATAACTGATGCAGTGGTTTATCAGAATCATCATAAATTCCATGAAGTTAGAAATGTGTGTTTGGGGGGGCTTGTTTGTTTCCTTTTTTTTTTTTGGCTTCACTGCCCTCTGAAGGGAGTGGGAGGCCTAGCCTTGCTGCTGCTGGATTTGAACCACCAAGCCAGTGGGCTGCAGTCCAGCACTCAACCACTATGCCATCAGGGCTCAGCCCATTTTCTTTTTTATATATCATGATTACAGCACAGTCCCTGCTTATCAAATGAATGCAGAGCAAGTCAGAAAAAGAAAATTGGCATAAAAGAGGAACAGTAAATTTTCAAAAATCATATGCCATGACACTATTCAAGATTATGCCATCTCCGTAATGCATCTTCCATTATGCATGATGGAACCAAGAAGAAATGCAAAGAATGTCAAAAAAAGGATACCTCACCTCTGACAAAGTAAGTGAAAGATGACAACCCCTGGCTTTTCTTCCTCTTTTCCTGCTTCTGTAGCATTGCACTGCACCCAAATATTGTACTTTCCTCCCTGGTTAACATAATTTCTCCAATTAAGTAGGAAAATAATCTCATGATAGTACAGTTCCTCTTTCTGAAGGGTTGCATTTTAAAAAGAGAACCATAAGAGAATTCCCTCAGTAGGTCAAAAAATGATCCTCTAATGATGAGATTTGGGCAACATTAGCAAAGGGTCTCACTCAATCTCACAGTTCAAATTGCTGACATTGTGGTTAGCAGCTCAACGCATAACCCACTACACTACCAGAAGTTCATTTAGAAAGAGTACTTACAACTTTTTATATCTGCTAACCCATGGATAATACAGATTTTTAAGTATTTCCCTTTTCATTCTTGAGATCATTTTGATTTAGTCATAATTGGCTAACAAATAGCACCAAAATTTAGTATTCTTACATAATAAACAGTGGTTAGAAAAACATTATCTTTATGAAAGGTGTGATGCTGGAGTTTATGTGACAGAATTTTGCCACATCCACAATTTCATTGCAAATATCTCTTTGTCAACACCAGAAGCATTGGCTGTACCTTTGTGTCTTACCAGATAGCATATACAGGAATCAAACTGACTACATCTTTGGAAGAAACAGGAGCCTAAAGGTGTAGTGGATTGGGATACTAACCCCACCATCAGTAATTTGATTCCACAGTCACTTTGGCCAAGAAAAGGAGAGAGAAGGAATGACTTCCTGCCTCAATAAAGGTCTACCTTCATTTGTAAGAGCCTTCCAATAAAATGATTCATAAAAATCTTTTAAGATTTATCTTCAATAAAGATTCAGCCTCAGAAACCCAAAGTGGCAGTTCTACTCTGTTCTACATGGTCACGAGAAGACAGGACCAACTCCGTGACAGTCTGGTTTGTTTCTGTATGTTTTGGGTGGGAAGAGATGAGAGACACTCACTATCAGCAGCCAAAGGCAGGCCATGACTTACGGGATCCAGCATCATTAGCACCAAAGAAAGGAGTTGGAGCTGCACTGAAGCCATTTAGCAAACAGTGAGGTTCCAGAAACTGGTGGAAAACCAACTGGAATGTTTCAACAAGTTGATGAAGCACTCACTTATGCCAGGAAACTTCCAAGTCAGTTACCTGGCCCGCAAACTGGAGTCAATTCATATTTGTGCCCATTCCAAAGAGAGATGACCAAACAGAAGGTGGAGGTTTTTCAACAATATAAATAATATCACACACAAATAAAAATTTGATAAATATCATTCAAAAATGATGGCAACAGTCCATCAACAGAAATTCCAACTGGATTTAGAAGAGGACGTGGCAAGAGGAATATTACTGGATGTTAAATGAATCTTGGCTGAAAACAGAAAATACCAGAAGATGTTTACTTGTATTATATTGATTATGCAAAAGTATCTCACTGTGTGAGCTATATATATATATATAACAAACTATGGCTCTCATTGATAAGAATGGGATTTCCAGAAAAATTCATGGTGCTTATGCAGAACCTGAACATGAACAGAGAGTCCATCTGTATCATAGAATAAGAAAATACTGTGTGATTATTTCCTGATATATTTTTGTTTGGCCTGAAGCAAAAGACTTTATTTACATATGATCAAGTCCACTAGAATGAAAATAAAACTATACTAAGAGGGTAATTTTATTCTATTCTATAGAGGTGGTAACAGTTGGAATACAATGAAATTAACATCTTTGGAAGGGAGAGGGTGGGTAGAGCAGACAGAAGGGGGGGACAAAGCAACAGAAGATGTAACACAATTCATTCTCTCAGTCTAAATAGTACTGAAGAATTATTTTAACCATATGTTCTAAGTATCACATTGCTGATCCCACATGATTCAAATGAGAAGAACATATTATCTTAATAGTTGAAACTTGGAATATGCAAGGTAGGACTCTAGAAAAATTGGAAGTCATCAAAGATAAAATGGGATGCATAAAGATCAATACCCTATCAGGCACCAGAGACCCAGAATAAAAAATCATATCATTGTGAATGAGGGGAAGCGCAAATTAGAGACCCAAACTCCATCTGTAGACAACTGGACATCCCCTTACAGAAGGGACACAAGGAAGAGACGAACCGGTTAGGGTGCAGTACAGCACCTTTGAAACATACAACTTTCTGCTAATTCTTTAATGCTTCCTCCGCCCATTATCATGACCCCAATTCTACCTTACAAATCAAACTAGACCAGAGCATATACATGAGTAGAGATAAGAGCTGGATCCAGCTGGAAACAAGGATCCAGGACAGACAAACTCCTCAGAACCAATATTAAAAGTAATAATACCAGAAAGGGAAGGGAAAAGTGAGGGCAGATAGGGGGAATTGATCACAATGATCCACATATAACCTCCTTCCAGGGGGTAGACAACAGAAAAGTAGGTGAAGGAAGATACTGGTCAGCAAAACATGAAAAAAATAATTCATAAATTATCAAGGGTTCATGGGGTAGGGGAGGTGAGGGAGGGAGAAGAAAAAAAATCGAGGAGGTGATAACAAGAAAGAAAGAAAATGCTTTGAAAATGATGGTGACATCAAAAGTACAAATGTGCTTGACACAACAGATGGGTGTATGGATTGTGATAAAAGTTGTATGAACCTCCAATAAAATGATTTAAAAGAAAAAAACCAATACCGGGCTGAGCCCTGGTGGTGTAGTGATTGAGTGCAGGACTGCAGCTCACTGGCTTGGCGGTTCAAATCCAGCAGCAGCTCTACAGGAGCAAGGCTGGGCCTCCCACTCCCACCAAAGGGCAGTGAGCCCCCCCCCAAAAAAAAAAAAAAAACCAAACCGTTACCCTAGGCATTAGTTTTTCTGAACAGGACTGGTATTGACAATTTTGGATAATATAATCACCTGGTTTATTAAACTAGAAATGAGAAATTCAAGAGGAACAGTATCCCAATTCCTTCTCAAAAGGACATTTCAAGATCTATCATGAAGTACAATGCTGTCTGTGGCAGGATAATATCTATACACATACAAGGATATCCATTTAGTATAACTATTATTCATCTGTACCAATCACTCTAAAGCTAGTGATGAGAAAATGAAACAATTCTACAGATTTCTCTCTGAAATTGATCAAATATGCAGTATAGAAGCATTGATAATTATGCGCTGGAATTCAAATTTGGAAACAAAGAAGGAACAGTAGTTGGGAAATATGGCCTTGATGAGAGACATAAGGCAACAAATACCCTCTTTCCCACAAAACAAACAATGTTTATATATGTGGAAATTTCCAGCTACAACACACAAAAATCAAATTGACCACATCTAATATGCAGAATTGGAGAAAATCAAGATCAAAAGTCAAAACATGATCAAGGGGTAGCTGCAGAACAAATATTCAAGTGCCCATATGTAAATCCAAATTGAAGCTAAATAAAATTAAAACAAGTCAATGAAAGCCAAAATAAGACCTTACATATTTTCCTCCTGAATTTAGAGAACATCAGTAGAGTAGATTGTAGTATCTGAACACTAATGATATTAAACCCAAGGCACTGAGGGATGACATCAAGACCATCACACATGATGAAAAAAAATGTTAAAAAGTCAGGAAAGACAGAAAAAAATGGATGTCTTACCCTTGACCATAGAGTCCCTAAAGCAAATGGAAGAAATGATGAAGTAAAAGAGTTCAAGAGAAAATTTCAAAGGGCAAGTCAAAAATGCAGAGCAAAATATTTGTGGCAGTTACAAAGTCTGTTGTCAATTTGAAACTGAAGAGTGAAGGGGTGTCAATCAGTTTGCAGCTTGATGCCCTCATTTGGACGTGCTAAGGAGATAAATAGCTTGCTGGGGTCTGACCCAAGGCACATGTAGTTATGCTAGAGTCCTGGAGCTGAAGGAGCCACGTGGAGACCCCTTCCACCACTGGATCCACAAGACTTGGCACCCACTGGCCTGTGATAGTCCTGAATTCAGGATCATTGCATGTGTTGTGTGACTCTAAAGAGGAATTTATAGATTGGTTTCGGACATATGGGCTACTATTAGACTTATGGTCTTGATCTGAACTGGTTTGAATGTTTTCTCAATATTTAACTGCTCTTTTATATAAAGCTCTTTTTATGCACATATGAATGTCTATGAATTTGTTTCTCTAGTCTACCCAGACTGACACAATATTATAAAGAAATATGCAATGATTAAAAGAAAACTAAAAGGGAAACAATGTTCAGCATATCTTAAGCTGAAATAACTGAACAAAAAATTAAAGTTTTGAGTTGTATTATTAAACAGTTCTATGAACAAAATGTTAAATGATACAAAAAGCATCAAAAAATTATAGGAATACCCAATCACTATATCAAAAGAACTAGTTGACATTCAACCATTTCTAAAGGTAGCATATAATCAAGATCTAATAATGTTGAAGGAAGAAGTTCTAATTGCACTGAAGGCAGGGCTGAGCCCTGGTGGCATAGTGGTTGAGTGCGGGACTGCGGCCCACTGGCTTGGTGGTTCAAATCTGGCAGTAGCTCTCCAGGAGTAAGACTGGGCCTCCAACTCCCACCAGAGGGTAGTGATGCCCCCACCCACCAAAAAAAACAGAAACAAACAAATAAACAAACAAATTGCACTGACGGCATTAACCCAAAACAAAGCCAAATTGTACTGAAGCCATTAACCAAAATTCCAGGAATATCAATGGACTGCCAATGGAAAGATTTCAACAAACTGATGAAGCACCAGCAATACTTATTCACCCATGACAATGAATTTGAAAGAGGCTAGATGTCTAGAAGAGATCTATATTTGTACCAATTCCAAAGAAAGGAGACTGCACAGAATGCATATATTATCAAACAATATCACTAATTTCACAGGCAAGAAAAATCTTGATGAAGATCTCATAATGACAGTTATAGTGAAATGGCCACAGGGAGCTGCCAAAAACACAAGCTGGATTCAGAAGAGGATGTAGAACAAGAAATATCATTGCAGATATCAGATAGATGTTGACTGAAAGCAGAAAAAATATTTATTTATTAACTATGCAAAGACTGTGGATCATAATCAACTAAATATGAGTAGCAATGAGAAGACTGAGCTTTCAGAACACTTACTTATGCTCACGTAAAACCTGTACATGGACCAAGACACGGTCACTTGAATAAAACAAGGGCATTCTCCATGGTTTAAAATCAGGAAAGGTGTACATCAGTGTGCTATCCTCTCACTATTCTTATTTAACCTATGCTGAGCAGATACTATATATACTTGTGTATAAGCCAAGTTTTTCAGCACATTTTTCATTCAGCTTTTGTGGTAAAATTAGGTGCCTCAGCTGATATTCAGGTTAGCTTATACTCAAGTGGATATGATAATTTGAGAAACTGAATTATACAAAGAAGGGGCCTCAGGGTTGGAGGAAAGCTAATTAACAACTTGTGATGTGCAGATGACGCAAGCCTGCATTCTGAAAGTGAGGAGGGTTTCAAGCACTTTCTGATGATGATCAAAGCTTACAACTCTTTGTAAATAAAAGCAAAATTCTCACTGGACCATTGAGTAGCATCGTGATAAACAGAGAAAAGATTGAATTTGTCAGAGATTTCATCATACATGAATCCATAATCAATACTCACAGAGGCAGCAGTCAAGAAATGAAAGGAAGCATTGCATTGGATGACTCCATTGCACAAGACCTCTTTAAAGAATTGAAGAGCAAGGGAATCACCTTGACGACTAAGGTGTGCATCACTTAAGTCATGGTGTTTTCAATCACCTTATATGCATGCAAGAGGTGGGCATTGAGGAAGGAAAACAGGAGAAGAATCAATTCATTCAGGAGAAGAATAAATTGTGCTGCTGGCAAAGAACCCTGAAAGTGCATGAACTGCCAAAAGAACAAACAAATCTATCTAGGAAGAAGTACAATCAGAATGCTCCTGAGAAGCGAAAATGGAGAGCCTTTGTTTAATATTCTTTGGACATGCTGTCAGGGGAGAGACCCATTCTTTGTAAAGGGCATCATGCTTGGTAATGTGGAAGGACAGCGATAAAGACAGAGATATTAGAGATGGATTGACACAGTGGTTGCAACAACAAGCTAAAACAGAACAATTGTGAGGAAGAGCAGGACAGAGCAATGCTTCATTCTGTTGTGCAATGGGTTATTTGAGTCAGAATCAACTTAATGGCACCTAACAGCAACAAAAAAATCATACTGTATTATATTAATCTTCTAAATGTCATACTGTATTCTACAGCTTATTAAATCTCAGTAGCTGTTATTTTCAAGAAAGGGAGAGTATCATATCAATACTTGCATATTTATAATCTCTTACAAATATCTGATAACAGATACTTAATAAGTGTTCGATGAATCAAAAATCTGATTCTTATTCTATTTTGATTAAGACAAAATAAAATGGGATTACTCATAATTGAACACATTACATAAATTATCTCCCGCTCCTTCTTTGAAGGGCAATCCTCCCCTCAAAACCATCAATGCTCAAACTCAATTACAAAAAAAAAAAATCACTATATTGCTCCTAACATAGTACACATAGGGTACATGGAAAATGTTCGATAGTATATATTAATTGAATGATTAAATAACAAATGCTGATGCTCAATAAAAAAAGCCATAATAAATTATGTAAATTTGTGCATAGAACTTATATATGGGAAAGTATCTTGTGGGAAAGGCAAGATGAATATCATATATATTCAATGCTAAAAAATTGATGAGAATGATAAAATGGTACTGATGAAAATTATTTACAAATTTAGTGTTGTACTGAATTCTGCTTTTGAGATAAACTTGGAACAGTTGGATTCTAAACTTCATTTTTCTTTCATCACAAAGAAAGTGTAATATCTATAGCAGATATTTCAGTATTTCATTGCACAACATATTCTTTTCTTCATTTATTATTATGTCTGATGACATAATCACACCAAAGACATGTAAAAAAAGATATGAACTCTCTAAACTCTTGCTAGTGGATGCCAGGAGTGCTAATTTTTAAAGATCAGCACAATGTTTTGAGTTATAGAGTGCACAAGTTAATATTAAGGCTTAGTTCTTAGATTAATATCTCTAAAGAAAATATGTGAACCCAGAAGAGCTACACTATAGTTAAATAATCAATTCATAAGAACACTCTTGGTTAAAAAGTGCAGAATGATTTGTTGTTTAGCTTTGGACTTGGCTAAATTAAATGTAACAAAACAAAATGGAAAATTCAAAGCATTAAATGAAAATACACATTAAAAAATGAAGGAGGGGATGAAATGCCCCAGATTCCTCAACCTCAATCAGAGACAGAAAGGCTAAAAAAAAGATAAATTAAAATTAAAACCATAAATGAAACAATGTATCAATAATACTAATAGTCATCATTTCAATTTTTCAGTTAAAAGTCAGATATTTCATATTGAATTAAGGAACTCAAGCTATATGTAGTTCATAAGATTCACTCCTAATACATAAAGATGCAGAAGCTAAGATTAAAAACATATGTTGTACAAATGCTACATAAAGAAAATAATGATGTAATGTCAGTCAAAATGAAATTTAAGATAAAAGGCTTTTGTAAGATGCAAAAGGGATCATTACAGGAAAAAAAGAAAATTCAATTTACATAGAAAACATCACAAGACTTTTAAGCCTAGTAAAATAACTTGTAATATACAAGAAAAAAAGTTAATAGAATTACAATGTGAAATTGACAAATCCATCTTCCTAGTGAAAATTTCAACATCCTTTTGGATTATTGACATGTCAAGATAACAGAAAAATTTACCCGATTTTTTATATTAGAAATATGTAACATATAACATACCAAATTATAGGCTATACATTCTTCTCAAACATATTTATAATAACTATAAAAATTGATTACACATACATGAGAGTGGATACCAAGGACTTCAAAAAGAAAGAAAATGTTTTGAAACAGATTTTGGTAGCAGTTGCACAATACTATTTGTGGCAGTAATGTAATCTTGTGTCAATTTCAGGATTGGGAGTGTAGGGGTGGAGTCTAGCCTGTCAATCTGGTAATAGCCAATGAGACCTCTCTGTGGGTATGACTTTCTCTTGACAATTCTGGGAAATCTGGGCATAATTCCCCTTTGGAGGCGAGAGACTTACAGCTCAGTCCCTTAGAGATACTCCACTGACAAAACACAAGGCAGACTCCCTGTGAGACATCTCAGAATTGAAGTCACATGGGTATACCCTGATGGAACCAGGCCTCTGAAGCCGGAAAAACCACATAGAGACTCCTGCCGATGCTAAGATGCTTGAGAAGCCATGGAGAGGTCCCTGCCAGCGCTGAGGTGCTTCTACACAAGATTCTGCACCCACTGGCCTGTGATTGTCCTAGCATCATTGCATGTGCTTTGTGAGATTGAAGTGGAGGACTTTACAGATTGGTATTGGACGAATGGACTGATAATTGACTTATGATCTCAGACTGGGTTGGAATGTTTCCTAATGCTTCCTACTGTTCAATTGTTCTTGTATATAAACTGCTTTCTTATATACATTTGCATGTTTATCAATTTGTCTCTCTAGTCTACCTGGACTTACACACTACTTGATGTGATTGAATTATGGAATGTTAAACTATCTGTAAGAGTTCCCCCAAAAATGATAAATTTTTTTTAAAAAAAAGAAATAGAGCATACAAAAAATTGATTACATATACATTTAATTATAAAGCAAGCCTAAACTCTTAACATGCTTTCTAGGAAAACAAAATTAAGGACTTCAAGTATGGAAAGGAAATAATAACTTCATAGGAATCTGCTATAAGTAAGCAAAATCATTTAGGAGAATACTAGCTGAAGATGCAACCATCTATTCTTTTTCTATAGGGCAAAAATCATTAATATCATTTCTGAAATGTCACAGTAGCAGTAAAAATTATAGTATAGTAGGGGTAACCTAACAAAATCTGCACGAGATTTAAATTAATAATATTCTAAATCTTTAGTAATGAAACCAACACTGAAATTCTACATGCTATTCATAAATTCAACACAGAGCTATTCTACATGCAAAGAGCTCTGGGGTTCCTGTTGGGTAAGTATTGGACTGCTCACTGCAAAGTCAGTTGTTCAAAACCACATTTAGATCAAAAGCTAGATGAAACTATCTGCTCTTGGAGAGACTGACAACTTCACAAACCCTAGAAAGGGTTGTGATAAGTCATTTAACTTCAGTTTTATTATACATGTAGAGAAAATTAAAACTATAAAGGCATCAAATGTAACCAAATGAACATTTACAGCCATGGAAACCCAATGTGATGATTCTACCCTGTCCTACAATGTCTCTGTAAGTCAGAATCAACTCAAGAGCAGTCTGTTTGATTTTTTAAAATTTTTGTCAACTCTCAGTTCAATCAAAATATGAGTAGGGTTGCATTTTGGATTTTAAAAATAAATTATGATGTTTACAGAAAAGAGAGAAGATTGGTTGATAAAAGAATGAGCAGGAATGAATTGTTCTATTAGATATTAAGAATTGTGATAAAGTCATAGTAATTATAAACTAGAGAATGATACATGGGAAGACAGAGGACCAGCATTGCAGAGTATACTGTCTCCAGAAATGGGTCGACTAAGGATGATGTTTGACAAAGAGAATAGCAAATCACAGAGCAGAAGAGAAATTGCTCAGTCATCAGATTAGGAAAAAAAATAGTCATCCATCTGAAAAAATTAAAGCAGACTCTCTTATATCAAAACTAATTACAGAAAAGCAACCAATTACAAATAGTTTAAAGTTTTCTCTGTGAAATATAAAACTCCATAAGTTCTATATTTTATATAGGAGAGATCTCTCAAATTAGGACCAAAAAGGTATCTTAAAATAACAAATAAAAAGTAATAACCAACTTGCAGCAAGATGGCAACTGAGTAACACATACAAGAAGGACTCCACAGAAATCAGCCCAGGACAGTTACTAAGAGAGAAATTCCACACTTCCAGGTTGCAGGAGGCACATCACAAAGATAAGTAGGTACAAAACCACTCGATTTGGGAGCTGAGGTTTTTTTGGCTTACCACATTGGAGGCTGGCTAGCAGGTGGGATCATTCGGAGCTGGCCCAAAAGTTTATGAAACACAGTCACAACTTGGCTCCACCTTTGGGCAGAGTTTAAACCCCTCCAGCCCCCATAATCAGGGATAGAGGCTAAGCTATATTGTTACTTTTGTTTCCTTCTCTTCTCTCTCCCCCACATTGTCATACTTTCAGTAGACCCAGTTTTTTTTTTCCTTTCTCTCTTCCCTTTTCGCTCGCAAGACACTGCCAACATCCAGGCCACTCCCCTGAGTCTAGGACAGTTATGTCTGCTTTCAACCCAAGTAGGAGAGCTCCAGCTTCTGTAACCTGAGCCTTTGGAAAGACTGTCCACCTTCTTCCAGGGGAAATTCTGCCTACCAACTTACCCTCTGTGGCATTTAATACATGACTGTAAAGATCCTGCCCAAATTCTTCCAAGAGAAGAGCTGCCTGCATGACTGGGGTATCTCCTACCCACTTTCTGTGGTCCCAC
>PVJH01045489.1:0-12365 GCA_004026705.1 Nesogale talazaci
ACTGATTCCTATTTATTAAGGCAGAAAAGTTTGCTTCTAGGAATTCTCTTGATAATTTAGCTGTTTACTTCTTCATTGTGTCTTGTTCTGGTCAATTAATTATTTAAATACTGATACTTTTCATAGATTATGCAAGGATATTTATATTTTCGTCTGCATCTTTGATGATCTTATTTGACTGTTTTTTTCCATTTTTGAAGTCTGCCCAATTGTTCTCAAGATCCCTGGTCTGATCCTCTCCATCTACAAATCTGTTTGTTAGGTCCATTATCTTGTGTTTTCCTTCTGTTACTTTATTCATTATTTCTTGTATTTCACTGTGGTGTATGGATTTCATCCCCTCTGTTGTGAAATTAATCTCCTTTGTCATTGTGTCCTTTTTCTGCATTGCTTCCCTCATCTCCATTGCTCCAAGCAGTGTTCTTAAGATTTCCCTTTCTGCATTAAAATGTCTCTTCTATGAGTGTTGCTAGGTTTAAGACTGCTTCTGACATTGCATTTTGTTTCCCTTGTTTTCTTGTTGAAGGTGCTGAGTTATGTTGCTGTCTGGTTTTTGTTTGTCTGTTTGTTTGCTTTTTCAGAATTTGGAGTCTTTTTCCAGGAGACCAAGTTGCTCTGAACTCTTCCTTTGTGTTAATGGTAAAAGCAGTTTCAGAGATGTTCAGTGAGCTACAAGGTCTGGTCATGGACCAGACTGCTGTGTAGGCAAAGTGCCATGGTAATTCAGTGGCCAGGGACAGTGAGAGAAAGTCTCTGAGAGTGAGTTGGGGCTGATGACTGTAGCTATGCCACTGGGAAATGTTGGAACTAGCCTGCAGCATGGTCATTGGCCTGGTCATTTGCAGTCTTTTAAAGACCTTCTGTGGACCCCCAAATGTAGAGCCGATTGTTGGCTTAGGCTGTGGTTTTCAATACCTGCTGACTTTTCCTGTTTTGTTATGCTAGTATCCTAAGCTGTGCTGGGGGGGGCGGGGGGTGGCGTAGAATTTTGTCTGTCTTATTTTGTTAATGCTGTGATAATGTACCAGGTTTCTAGTGGCTTACATGGAAAGATGCACAAAGGAACACAACTTGTTTTTAAAGAATTTTTATTGTTGTTTTTATTTATAATGGTATTTTCAGGTGCTCTGGTATAGGGGCAGTTCTGTTCTGTCCCTTAAAGGGAGTGGGGACCAGATTATCTTAATGTTTTTGTCTGTTTGTTTGTTTGGCCAACTGAATCTGAATTAACCCTTAGCTGCACTCCTGTATCACCCCTAGAATTGTCCTGTGTAGCATTATAAGTTGTGCTCTTGGTATCTTTGTTCGATCGCAGGTGAAAATATCTCAGGGGTTCCTCAATTGCTGAAAATTAGTGTCACGTTCTCTACCCTTACGCCCTCTGGCAGGCATAAAGCAAGGGATAGGAGGAAACGAGATGGTTAGTGTGGGCATTCTATTCCTGTTTGGAAATGAATGTCTGAGAATGCAGGAGTTGGGGACTTATCAGAGAGAGGAACTCTGGTGTGAGGTTGAGGCTAGTTCTTGGAGGCTCTCCATGAGCCTGGGATTATGATCACCTTTAGAGAGCAATCTCGGGAAATTAATACATGATGTATGTAAAACATGTCTCTATTCTCCTGTACTGTCACCACGGCTAAGAGCAAATGTAATTCACACAGAATTTTCTACCTTTCAACTGGATTAAAAATTGTTGCAGTGACTTCACAAAACTCACAGACCTTACCCACAATTATAGATTTTATGAGGGAAGTTAACAAATTCCAATTTAGGATAAGAATGCAATCTTTCAAGTCAAGAAAGCTTCTTTTCTACTGGGGCCACAAGCAATCTTCTCTCTTGCCCTTGGACTCAGTTCAGAACCTTAGTGATAGCTCAGTTCAGTTCCCATGTGTCAATAAACCTCGTTGCTGTTAGGTCCTGTCAAATTGGTTCCAACCCATACTAACAAGAGGAAAACCAAAATGAGATACAGCCTGGTCTTGAACCATCTCACAATTGTTCTTAAGCTCAAATATCATGTGAGCTAGTTTCTGCAATTATGAGCTGGCAGACACTCACATCTGCAAGCAACACTCCTGACTAAAGGCATTTAGTTTTACACATGCAAGGTGTTGAGAAGTCCACAATTTTATCATGTGCTCTGGCTCTTCGCTTTAATGCTGCCACTCCTCTGCCACTGTCCTGATGCTTCTATAGCAGAAGTCTGGACCTAGGTCAAGGAGTTTCAATGTTCAAGGGTCTCATATTAAAAGGAACCAATCTTTTTCATATTTGTGAAATCCCCATATTACACTTCTAAAATGACTTTTAAAACCAGCATGATGTCAAAACTGATCAATCTCCTTGTGTAATTTCCAAGTATAATAATCAAGATTAATCTTGTTAAAAAAACACACAAGAGTGAATTCTATTATCTTATAAATATTTTCCTCCACATTCTTTTACCTAAATCAATCAGAAAAAGTCTCAAGTGAAAGTGAAAAGTACAATGACTAGCAGAGTCATATAAAGTATTTCCTTGTAGTACAAGTACACACTATCAGTTTAAAATTCTTTTATTTCTGCTTTAAAGTGCTGTGGTTAGACTGAAAATTAGGTAAAACACCCGCAAATACTCATTAGTGAACAGAAAATACATGTGAAATCTGGATAAAGAATACAGAAGAATTTGAATTATGTTGTTTGCAAATCGCAATTGATATGCCATGGACAGTTGGAAGAACAAACAAAGCTGCTTTAGATTTAGATCCAGATTGCTCTTTAAAAGTATGGATGATGGAACCCTTTCTCCTCTACTTTGTGCACCCTCCTTTCTTCTAGTTTGCACGTTTTCACATTGCATCAATGCCTGGGAAATGACCTACAGCTTGGCAAATTGGAGAGGTAGTGTGGGAAAAATGGAAGAGACAATGGATTGACATAGTGACTGCAACAATGTGATAAAATAATGGTGAGCACAACACAGCATTGTGAACTCTGCTGTTTATATTGCCACTTTGAGCTGCAACTGACTCCATAACACTAAAGATAATGGCAACAAGATGTAGTCATGGTTCATACCTGTTCAAGCTGACATTAAACCGCTGAATCAGTATTTTCATAATACGGGTGATTTTTCCATAATATGCCTTAATAGTCTGTAGTCAACTGTCCTGTTATTTTCCATCCATGCAGAAAAGACAACACTCAAGTGTAAGATTCATCATCTGCATTTCATAAATCAACATAAATGCATTTTGATACTCCATATATGAACACATGCCCAGGTATGTGAAATGAAATCTCACAATTCTTGATTCTATTTTTTTTTTAGGTATCACTGCCCTCTGTTGGTGGGAATAGGAGGCCCAGCCTTTGCTTCTGTGAGCTGGAATCGAACCTCCATCCCAGTGGGCCGCAGTCCCGTGCACAGCCACTGTGCCACCGGGGCTCAGCCTCACAATTCTTGATTCTTAAGAACATTCTGGTTGTACTTCATTTCAAATAATTTGGAGATGTTATTAGAAGGAACTAACTAGTCCTTGGAGAAAGGCTTATGCTTCGATCAGTCAAAAAAAAAAAAAGAAGAAAAAGACTGTCACACTGGTTACAATTGTCTCAAACATTAAAACAGGTTGGTTTTTTTTTTTTTTTTTTTGGTGCTTGTGAATGACAGAGGTAGGGATATGGGGCAGGGGGTTTACTAATCTGATAAAGTCAATGATTTGCTAAAGAGATGCAACACATCAATGCATCTTAATTCTAGAATCATTTTGTCCTCTCACCTTAATAGAGCAAACCCAGAGCTTATTACTATATAAAAGAGTTGATACAATTCCGGTCCCAAGGTTTGTGATCTTCAGTATTGATTTGATATTTTAAGCAAATCTAGGGGTCACTTCATGTGCAGAAAATATTTAAATCACTTTGTATCCAGGAATCAAAGAACACAGTAGACTTTTGTGAGTTTCCCTAGGATCAACTCCAAGACTCAGAGGGTAGATTTTAAAAGATATTTCTGGGATGGATGATTCTTCCTGAGCATATTCCTTAGGAAAGAAAGGACTATCTAAGAGGTGAGTATGAGAAAATTAAGACAATAAGGATGGATAAAAGGTGGATGAAGACATTTGAGAAGCAAACAGTATGTGTATAGGCACCAGGTATTTTAACTTCATTTGTCTTGTAGCGAATTTGTGTGAAAGCATGTATTACATGAACAAGAGCCTGCTTTGAGTTAAAAGAGTGGTTCTCAACCTTCCTAATGCCGTGATCCTTTAATACAGTTCTTCATGTTGTGGCTACCTCAACCCTAAAATTATTTTCAATGCTACTTCATTACTGTAATTGTACTACTTTTCTGAATCATAATGTAAATATTTCATATGAAGGATATATATTCATTGTTGCAAATTGAACATAATTAAAGTATAGTGATTAATCACAAAATAATATGCAATTATATATGGTGAAATATTTATGCATTTTCTGATACTTTTAGAAGACCTCCAAAGGTATCGTGACTCACAAGTTGAAGACCATTGCTTTAAAAGTTTTGTACCAATGAAAATATACAATCTATTCTATTTGCTGAAAGTTGGTAGCCTTTCTTTCATAATTGACTAAACAGATTAGTTGGTTTGTCTAGTTCAAGGTATTATAAATGTAGTATTGATTTTATAAACTCTTCTTAATAAAAGAATGCCAGTTCTCCAGAGAAAGGCGTTAAAATGTTTGTTCCCTAGAGCAGCTGGAAAACATGAGGTTGGACCTTCAAAGTCCTCAAAATATTTTAGTGCAGTGAAATATTTAATGTGGATCTTCTAGTCAGAGTTATCTATCTCCCACAAAATAAAGTTTCTGTGATCGATATGTGTAAGTAAAGGGTTGGGGAGGAAAATTGGCTGTCTCAGAAGCAGAGGGCTTGGTCAGGATAAAGCTCACTACAAGCAAAAGAGAAGTGGTTCACATGCTCTGGGACTAAAATTCCTCCACATTGAATCTTCTTTCTCCAAAGAAATGGAATAGGACAGGCAGCAGCAGAAGGCAGAATAAGAGTGACTACTGTAACTCCCTGTCTCATAGGGTATTAAAAGTGGATTGACTTGGGGCAAGAGGCTGGTTTATGAAGGTGGGTTCCTCTGGGCATTTTATTGGGGCCCTTAGATTTGCAGCCATATTGTGAAGGAGCTGAATGCCTTCAAGCTGAAGCACATGGTTGACTTGTATGTCCTTTTTGGTAATTATTTGCAGCTCTAAAAGAACCACACTTATTGTTTTATGGTCTTCTTTATTCAGTGCGCAACTTTCATATCCAAATGATGCAATGGAAAATATCAAGGCTTGGGTCAGGTGCATCTTAGTCCTCCAAGAAGCATCACTGCTCTTTAGTACTCTGGTGCAGCAAATTTACTTAGGAAGAATATTGAAAGTGTCAAGTACTGCTGAAAGGACAACCAGAAGAAGAATATTAACAGTACCTGGAGAAGCATATTCAAAGTACCAGGGACTGATGGAAGGATAAACCAAGCTGTATTGAAAGAAGTAAGGCCAGATTGTTCCTCAGAGGCAAGGACAGCAAGACTTTGCCTTACATGCTTTGGGCATATTGTTAGGAGGAACCATTTCCTGGAGATGGATATCATGTTTGGTCAAATGGAGGGAAGCAAAAAAGAGGAAGATCCTTTATAGATGGATTGATACAAGGGTGCATAAATGGGGCTAGGCATAGTACCAATTGTCAGGATGGTGCAGGACCTTGAAGTGTTTGTTCATAGTGTCCCCAGGAGTCAGAGCTGACTCTTGGACACCTAAAAACAACTACCGAAGGAAAAAAAAAAGTTTGCTCAAGTAGGCTGAGTCCAGGCCAAGAGGCTGAAGAACAGAGTGACCTTTCTGGTGGCATACCAGAGCAAAGCAGTCTGGACTGATCAGTATACAGTACACAGAATCAAACCTGGTACACATGTCATGATTTTAACCCATCCAGTATCCACTTATCTTGCTTGGATGACAATTTCTTTGTCATCCATGAACAGATTTTGCATTAGCAAAATTAATGGAAATCTCATGCTTCTCAAATATTTCCAAATATTGTTAGGACCTGAACATGTGGGATGAAGACAGAACTTTTCCAGAATTATTATGCTCCAAGTATTAAGCAGACTATTTACCAGAGTTTGTTATGGAAGTTGATTTAGCTATTCTCCCAGAAATTCCCAATTACTTAAGGTCTTTGTGTTGTCTAACTATGAGCTAACTCCCCTGTTGTTAGGATGATGATTCACTTCCCTTGAAGTCTGTGGGCCAGATTCAAGAGTCGTTGTCAATAACCCTTAGTTTGATAGAAACATTTATCTACCTCCACAGGTTAAGGTCTGGCCTTCTCACTCCCCTCTTCACATAGCCACGTAGACATTCCTGAGACCACTCCTCTTATCACCATATAGCCCTTAAGACAGCCCTCTCCTGTGACTGATTTCCTTGCCTGTAGTTAGGGGCCTGGCTTGGCTCCAGAGGGTATATAGGGATGGGACATAGGATAGGAAGAAGCCTGTTTAGCAAGCCTGCTTCACTCAAGCCTACCTCTCTCTAGGCTGCGGCTCTCTCTCTCCGTGGACCATCTAGAGAGGCAGAAATGAGCATGTACCATGAAAGGATATATATGTAACTTCTAATTTCTTCTCTCTCTCTCTCTCTCTCTCTCTCGATCTCTATATCATTGTTTTAAATTATAATTATTGCTAAACAACTGCCTATGGAATCTGTGCTGTGAGTATATCAGAGGACTGGCCACCCCCTGATATGAATAGTCAAATGTTTGTAAACATTTGTTTTAGAAAAAGAGATCATGTCAATTCCTTTCAAAATATGATCAGCTATTCAAATAAATTAGCTGCCCCTCTTCTGAAAAATGAGGCTGCTGTCTCCTCCTATAAATATTTTCGATCTCGATAACTATTTTCAATCTTGATACACATACAAACACATTAGAATTAACTATATGGGAGGTTTTTATTTTTGGTATATATAAGTATAATTATTTTGAGTATAGTTAAGTCAAACTATTAGTTTTATAATAATCTAATTAACTAAAATCTAATTTATATTATCTCTTCTACCTCTAGTAATTGTTTTTTTTTTTTGGGGGGGGGGAGAACATCACTGCATCTGGTGGTCATGGATGCTACCCAGTGCTGCTCCTGAGAGCCACTGCTGGATTTGAACTGCCAAGCCCACGGGCTGCAGCACACTCAACCACTTAAGCCACCAGGCCTCAGCCCTACCTCTAGTAATTGTAAAGTAATGAGGTAGTAATCTCCCATTTATCAATCAATTTGTCTTTCTGTGGTAGTTTTTGAGTACCAGTTTTATCACTGGTATTTTAAATGTTAGCAGGGTCACATTAAGTAAAATGTTAGCGTGAATCTTCCAGAATAGGAACAAGAAAGAAGGACTCAATTGCTCACTTCTGAGAAGGTAACCTCTGTCAATTTATGAATAGCTTCTAAAGATTATCAGATACTTGAAGTCTAAGAAATGAAAGCTGAACATTGTCAGAAATAGTGGTGGAGGATGGTGCCCGTGAGGCACGGGGAACTTGAAATATGAAAGAGAAGGAGAAACTTTCTCAGTGTGGAGTTGACTCTGGAAAAAATCTGTGGGAGGGAACATTCAGAATTTTCATTTGCTGAGGGCACAACTCAAGGAAAGAAGTAATAGGTGCAAAATATGCCTATTTTCAGAAATAGGCATATTTGAAATATGAAAGTAGGAAGCATTATGCAAAAATGGTTTCAGTAGTACATTGACAGCGAGCTTCCAGAGATGAAGAGCAGATTTCGAGGAGGATACAGAACATGGGTTATCATTCATGAGGAAAGCAAAATTATGTTTAAAAGGCAGGAAACAAAGAAAAGATCAGAGAGAATGTCAGAAGACACTCTGATTCTTAAACTTAGAGAGGGTAAATCAAATGGAAGAAATGCAAGTACAATTTACTAAAGATCATCCAATGGTTGCAGCAACTGATGAATAGCAGTGAACTGCCAGAAGTTCCAACCAGATTCAGAAAAAGATATAGAATAAGGGGTATCACTGCTTATGCAGAAAATACCAAAAGATGTTTACTTGTGTTATAATGATTATGGAGAAACATTCAACTGTGTGGATTATAACAAAATATGCATAACCTTGAGAAGAATGAGAATTCCAGAACACTTCATTGTGTTCCTGTGAAATTTGTATATTAATCAAGAGGCAGTTGTGGAAACAGAACAATTCAATAAAATATGGTTAAAATCAGAAAATATGTGCCTCAGAGTTATATTCTACTCCCCCCCCCCACACACACAATTACTTATCCTATCTGTGCACTCATAAACCACTCAGATGGTGGATTATAATATGATAATGTGGCATCACGATTGGTGGAAGGTTTATTAACAACTGTCAGTTTGCAGATTATACCACTTTGTTTACTGAAGGTGAGAACATTATGTAGCACTAGTTGATGAAGATCAAGGATTACAGCTGTGTCAGGCAGGGTCCTCTTAGAGAAATAAAAATCAGGACACTAGTAATTCTTTTTATATATTTATATATAGAGAAAAGTATATAAGATAAGAAACAGTTAACTATCTATAAAGCAGTACAGATTGTTCGGTGCAACTCACTTGTGTGAGGCAGCTAGAAGACTGGTAGTCCTTCAAAGGCCGCTGAGTAGTGCTCTGTAGAGCAATTCAGGCTATCTGGTCACAGGCAACAAACAGCAGAGCAGATCGCCAACAGTCAGCCAGATGACAGATTCCAACAGTCCCCAGCTCAAGAGATGTATATCCCAGGAACGTGGCAAAGTAGAGCTTGAAGAAACCTCAACTCACAGCAACACAATCCACAATTAGGTGTCCCATGGGTAGTGTTGCTTGGAGGTTGAGGCACAGGATGAACAAGGCAGCCCTCTGGTCAGAAGATCAGGAAGCAAGAAAGAGGGCAAGACTCACTGAGCTTTTCCTATCTCTCCCCTTCAATTTATCCCGTGAGTTCAATGGCCGTGCCGTCACAACAGACCCATCAATCTTCTGTGGCCATGTTGGCATAACAAACCTATCCATCACAACAGCCTTCAGTGTGGATTACAATTCAATGTGTACAAGATGACAATTTTTTTCTTATACTTTTTAAACTTTGGGGGGGGCATCACTACCCTGTGGTGGAAGTAGCAGGCCCATTCTTGCTCATGGACAGCTGCTGCAGGATTTGAACTGCCAGTCCAGAGGGCTGGAGTCCCACACACAACCACTGCGCCACTGGGGATCAGCCCCAAGACCCAAATTCTTATGGTGGGACTAAAAGGAACAACCTGATAATTAGGAAAATGGTTGAAATAGTCAATGATCCTTTCTTCTTTGGATTCACAATCAATGCTCATGGAGGTAGTAATCTAGAAAACAAAAGATAAACTGAGTTTGATAAATCTACTGCAGAGAACCTCTTCAGAATATTGAAAAGCAAACCTTACTTTGAGGTTTATGCTGTTCTTGACCAACATATGGCATATTCAAGTGTATGATATGCATGCAAATGTTGGATATTGAATAAGGAAGAACAAAGAAGAATCAACACATGTGGATGATGGTGCCAGATAAAAATATTGAACATGCTATGGAGTGCCAACAGGACAAATAATTTTTTCTTGAAGACCTATGGTGAGAGTGAACCTAACAGGCAAGGATGGTGAGATTATCTGTGTTCCACTGGATTGACTAGAGAAACAAAAATTCATAGATACTCATAAATGTATACGAAAGATTATATACCAAAGAATAATTGAATATTAAGAAAACATTCCAGACCAGTCAAAATCAAGTCAAGCCCAATATTAACCCATAAATCTAATAGTAATTCATAAATTCTTCTTATGACTCACACAGCCATGCTTAATGATGCTGAATGCATGAAGATCATAGTCCGGCAGTGAAAAGCTTTGTGAATTCAGTGGACACATCTTAAGAGCTCTGGCTCCTATAAGTGTGGCTCAATTGGAAGCAGAGAAAGAATACATCCTGGGAAGAAGAGAGGAAGTGCCCATAATTATCAGGCAGTGATCAATCCTCTGATATACTCACAGCAAAGATTCAACAGGCAGCTGTACAGCAATAATTATTATTCATTATAATGATATAGAGATCATCATAGAGAGAGAAAGAAAGTAACAATAAGGGTCAGACAAACATAACATCAGGGTAACATGCTCACCTCTGCCCCGTATGGTGGTCCGTGTGGAGATGGAGAAGGAGAATAAACATTAATTTTCCCCGTTTAAGTAGCCTAACAGGGGACACATAATTTCTCTAGTCACTGGACAGGACATGCTGGGAACGAGAGTTGTCTTAAGGGCTATAAGATGATAATGGCTTAGGGATGACTAATGACTACAAGGAGAGGAATGTGATAAGGAGGGACTTCAGACTCCTGGGGGGGTAGGTGAACAGGTCTACCTTGTTAGGGGTCATTGACAATGACTCTTGAATCCCATCCATAGGCTTCAAGGGAACCAGATCACTATCCTAACTTGAGTCATGCAAAGCCCTCAGATAACTGGGGGCATCAGGGAGATTAGCTATCTTAGTCTCATCTGGAGTCAGACAAAGACCTCATAAAATTGAGAGTTTCAGTGAAAATGGCTAGCACACTAAATGTTGGTAAATTGCTTGCTTCATATTTTAGAGTACAATAATTGTGGAAAAGTTCTGTCTTCATCCCACACATAATCATCATGAAAGGCCACACCTACAAGAAAGCTTCAGGCTGTGACCTGATTGGCAGCACAGAGTCCACAGCTTCACTCTTACAATAATATCCTCAAGTTGACAAAAGTTTATAAAAACACAGCAATATCTTTTATAAGTTGGGCACATTGTGAGGAGAGACCAGTTTCTGGAAAAGGATATGCTTGTTAAAATAGAGCGTTAGTGAAAGGAGAAAGGACCTCCTTCAGATGGATTGACACAGTGTCCACAACAATGGGCTGTAGCATAGGCGCAATTGTTAGGATTCTACACGACTGGACAATGTTTTGTTCTGTTGGGCACAGATTCTCTGTGTATAGGAATCTACTGGATAACACCTGAAGACAACAGCCAACCCAAGGAGTCCTTCCTGATGCATTATCTTTAATGTTCTGCTTCCATTCCATAGGCAGAAGATACAACCTTGCTGGAAGAGAAGAGTATTAGAAACACTTGCTAAAGAAGATCAAATATTTCAACCTGTAGTATGAATTCTGACTTAATGTAAAGAAGACTAAAATCCTCACAAGTGAACCAATAGTCAGAATTAAGACAAACGGAGAAAAGATTGGCACTTTCAACAATTTTGTTTGGCATGGATTCACAATCAATTTTTCATGAACAGTCAAGAGATCAAGATAAGTTGCATTAGGAAAATCTGATGCACACGATCTCTTTAGAGTAATAAAAAGCACGGATATTACTTTGATTAGGAAAGTATTCTTGATAGAAGTCATGATATTTTCAATGGCCTAATATGAATATGAAATTTGGATGCTGTAAAAGAAAGATCAAATAAGCATCACTACATTGTAATTGTGTCTTGGAAGAAGTGTGGTTTGTGGGGCACTTCAAGAAAATCATGGGAAGACTTCATCTTTCACATTTTGGACAAAGGATTGTTATCAAGAAAGATCCGTTTTTCCAGAAGAATGCCATGTTTAGTAAATTAGAGGGGTAACAAAAAAGACAACCCTTCTAATGTACATAAATTGACACTGTGGCTGCTACAATGGGATTAAGCATTGGAACAATCATGAAGAAGGCACAGAACCACTACACACACTTCTGTTCTGTGGGGTGGTTTGAGTCAGAAACCTATGACACCTAACAACAATGGCAACAAAGGGATATGATTAGTATAAGCTTTGTTAATTTTATACTTTTCATAAATGTTAAATATTGGATTAGATTATGTACAATGGTGTTTCTCACTAAACTTTTGTATGAGAGGAAAAGAGGCTGGCCATATCCAGATGATCAGTTTTCAAAAGCTGATTTGACTTGAGAGGAAAAAGATATGTAATTCTGGGGACAGATTTTCACATGAAATTGATATGCAAACCTGGGTACAGTTTCTCAAATTAAATTGTTATGCTATAGTTTTAGCTTATTTCCAACATTTCAGACACAATTGCTTCTATATAGAAGCAAAAACTTTGCATTTTGACTCAAAAATTACAGAATTATGATACTGTTGTAATTATTTTCATAGAATATAATTCAAAATGGACCAATTAAAATATCCAAAAAATTGAAAAAGTTGTCTATATTTCATAGAATATAATTCAAAATGGACCAATTAAAATATCC
>PVJH01045490.1:0-12366 GCA_004026705.1 Nesogale talazaci
TCAGGGCAAAGCCCGTGGCTGGCAAGCCCCCCCCGCCCCCCCCCTCTGAGCTCAGCTCCCTCCCACTTCTCGCCTGCCTTTCACAGGCTCTTCCTTCTGGGGCACTCGTGTCCTGTGGCCCTCCCTGCAGGAAAGGCCAGGTTGCCAGCCTTGGGTGTTTAGGGGGAAGCATGAGGCCCTCTCGTGAGGGAGCAAGTATGTCGGCTTCATCCAATGCCCCAGCCTAAGGGTGAGACCCTCCAGGACAGGGAGACCCCAGCTGGGGCTTGGCCCTGCCCTCCTGAGGCTGGTGCCCAGGGCTGGTCAAGGCCCACAGTCCGTTTTCTGGGCCTCCGGCAGCATGTGCAACCTGCAGCCGGCCGCAAGCCAGGACCAGAACAGCGTGGCCGACCTGGACTCCCAGCTGCAGGAGCAGGAGCGCATCATCACCATCTCCTACGCCCTGGCCTCTGAGGCCTCCCAGCGCAGCAAGCAGGTGGCAGGTAAGGCCACCCCCAGGCCTGAGGTCAGCTGGCTGCACCCTGGGGCTTGAGAGCAGCCTCGCCGAGCCCTGAGCGCAGTGGAAGCCAGAGCCAAGGGCTGGGCACGGGAGTGAGGGCCACTCCCGAGAGGTGGTCAGGAAAGTCCGTCACTGGCGTTTGGATTTCTTGCTGTGACAAGACAGAATGGGGTCCCTCTAGCCTTCCTTGGGACCCCTGCTGAAAGTCAGAGCCACTGTCTGCCTAAGCAGTCTGTTGTGTGAGAAAGAGGACTTGGGAGGGGGGGACGTTGCTCTCCAGTGGAGGACCATGGGGGTGGGGCGTCACCGGTGCACTTGTGTACTTGTGCTTCAGTGTGTGTGCTCACACATTTGCGTGTGTACCCGTGAATGTGTATATATGTTCCTGTGTGTACATATAGATGTGTGTAAATCAGTATGTGTCAGTTTGTGGATGCATGTGTAAATCTGTGCTTGTGTGTGCGCACATGTGCACATGAGTTTGTGTGTGTGCTTAGCCTTGAATTTGTGTGCATATTGCTATGTGTATATTTGTGTATCCATGTGTGTGTGTGGCTACGTGCTAGTGTGTATGTGTGTCTGAGTGTGTGCCTATATACCCACCAGTGGATTTGTGTATGGGGTCTGAGTCTACATGTATCTGAATGCGTGTACAAGTACATGTGCGCACACGTGTGGTTGTACAGTTGTATGTATATCCACATGTCTGTGTCTGTGTGTCTGAGTGCACGTTGGTAAACGCCTGTGTGACCAGACAGGAAATGAAGCCCTGACTTCCCTGGCGCACCCATCACGCCCTATGTGCCCACAGAGGCCCCTTGGGCCAGTTCTCTGGGTACAAGAGCCCTGGTGCCTCTGAGCAGGGGTGCACGGGCCCTCCTGGGGAAGGGGCATGCATGGAGCCTGCAGTGATAGCACACATCCCACTGGGCCCCCAACCCTGCCCAAGGGGTGTAGAAATGTCTCAGGGGTGCTGGAAGTCCTGGTGTCCAGCCCCCTGGTGTGGGGACACAGGAGTAGCCTCCGGCAGCCATGGAAGTGGCTGAGGAAAGGGAGGGGCAGGGCCTCCACTGGAGCCGTCTCATGACACAGCAGAGAGGCATTCTGCAGAGGAGGAATGGGACAGTGGCTCGTCCAATTCCTTCTCCGGACAATTATGGGGCACCCTGGCCCCTCAGCGGCCCAGAGTTCCAGCACGGGTGCTCCCTGCACGCACGGTGCCCTTGTCTCAACTCTGCTTGCTCGGGCCCTGGGGTCTACCCTCAACTTCCCACCCCAGCCCTGAGCACACCCCAGGAGGAAACAGCCTCTCCTCCACTCACTCTCCCTCCGTCCACTTCGGAGTTGCCTGGCCGATCCCAGCCTGGCCCCCAGGGATGTGGCCCTGAGCCCTGGGGAGCAGGGAGGCCATGTCACACCAGCCTGCCACCGTGGGAGCCTGGTGCTCCAAGGGTGGACGCGGAGGCTAACGCTCCACTTAACTCCTGTGTGCCCATCTAGCGCAGCAGCTGGCCCTCCTCCCGCCTAAAGCCCCTCTGTCCTCCAGGGCGGCATCACCTTACCCCCCCTTAAGCAACGGACTCCACTACACCTTTGTCTAACACTTCCAAGTAAGAGCTTCTGCCCGCATGCCCTCCCCACCCTCCACCCCCATGCTGCTCACTGCCCCCCGTTAGAGCTGAGCATGGCTAGTCCCCGCTGAGAGGCATGTAGTGCTGACCCTCCTATCCCTGGCAAAGTGGCCGCTGGGGAGACTGGGAGGGAGGGAGGGGAGACAGGGAAAGACTGGAGCATTTGAGACATTCCCACCTCAGTGACCCCTAAACGATCCTGTGTGTGACCCTGGCCTCAGGCCTCCCTGTAGACCCCTGGACCAGAGCTGCACCTCTGCCCCATCCTCTCCTCCCCTAGGATAGGGTCAGGATGCCACCCTTGGGGATATGGTCTCTCGGGCCTCTATGAAAGAACTCCAGGGAGTGGCAGCCTGACAAAGGTGTCCAGTCTTGCAGATGCAGACACTGAGGCCCACTGTGGGTGGAGCTTGCCCTTGGTCACTCCGAGAACTAGTATCTGAGTAATTCCTGGGCCTGCCCTTTTAGTGGTGCAGGCATCTTAGAAGAGAGAGAAGAGGGAAGCATCGGAGAATGTCTGTCAGAATGTTCCAGCACACCACCCCTGACAAATCCTCAGCTGGCCCGTGAGCATTTATTCTTGCACCAGGGGTGGGGGTGGGGAGTGGCTGGGAGGGTGTACTGGACTGGAAGTTTCGAGACAGACCTGCGTCTGGTCCTGGATCAGGCCTGTCCTGGGTTTGGATCCAGGGTCGTTGTCCAGGTTGGAAAGGGGCTGAAGTGGCGATCCTGCAGCCTTCCCTGGCATGTCAATTCGTAGGGTTTTCCCTCTCCTCCCTTTGTAGATGCTGAGGGTGAGCCTGCAGCCACTGCCATCAGTCAGACTGTCTTAGTGTGTGTGTGTTGGGGCGGGGGGGGGGGGTTGCAGACAGCTATAATGCCGGGAGCATCGCCATTGAATACTGGTATCTATGTATTAGGTGGACAGGTTTTCGCAAAATGTTCTCACTAAGACTAGTAAGAAAGGCCTGACATTCTCCTGAGAATTGGCCAATGGATCACAGCCAATTGTTGTCCCATAGCATGTTGGAAGATGAGTCCCCTGCGTCAGAGGCACTCAAAATACACAGTCACACAAGGGCAGTCTCGGAGCAGGCAGTCAATCCTTCCTCCTGTGACACAAAGCACCCCTGGATCGGGAGCTGACGCAGACAATGCCCCTGAGGGCCGCCGTGGGTGCGGAGTCTCCCTAGGAAGCCAGCACCAGAGGGAGCCCTGGGGCTTGGAGTTTCTCAGGGCCCAGGCCAGGATTTGAACCCTCACTGTATGAGTGTGGAGCCTTTGTCTGAATCTCCACTGTGAGAGCCAGTCTGGGTTGAGAGAAGAGCATGAAATGAGGGCTTGAGAGCATGCACGCTGGGGGGGGGGGGGGGCAGAGCCATGAGCTTCAGCACCTGGGGAGTGGAGTCCACAGGCCCCAGTCTACTTGAGGTTGGGAGGGAAGATGTGGGTCTGCTGCATCCTGGCAGGAAGCATGGGCTGAAGAACCACCGGAGGGACCTGGTAAAGACTGTAGGGAACCCGTTGAGACCACAGTCAAGTTTGGTTTTCTTCTGGAGCTCTGAGCCTTGTGGTAGGCCTCCCCCCATGTCCCCCACCCCTATTTCTCCTGCCCTTTGCTCTTAGCCTTGCAACATGTTCCATTGGAGGGGCTAAATCCCTGCATTTAGAGGAGAGCAGCCAGGCCAGTGCGACTGAGAGGCTATCAGGGCATGAGGGGCAGGGCCAAGACGAGGCCCAGGGTCCTCTTTGTCCAGGCTCTTTGCCCCGCAAGGTGGGAAGCATTCCCTGGCCTAGAAGTGGGGCCTCAGGTGGAGGGAGCCATGAGTCCTAGAAGCCAGGCTACCCCTAAGCGGCCACATTGCCCGGGTTCCTGCTCCACTGCTCTGTCAGCCTGTCTGCTATTCCGTCACGTGTGTGCACAGACATGCCCACCGCCCGCTCCCCGGATGCGGGCCGGGGGCCTGCCAGCCTCTCACTGTCTTCTCTGCCTCTTGCCAGCTCAGGCAGTGACGGACCCGTGATGCAGTGTGGGAGGAGGAGCCGGGAGCCGGGGATCGAGCCAGCTTCCTCGTAGAAGACTAAAGGCCTGTTCACCTGCGGGGCCCTGGCTGCAGGGACCGAGACTGTGGGGTTTTACCAGGGGTTCGGTCCTAACCCACCCACCCCTTGTTTCACTTCAGACGCTTTTTTTTACAGAAGACAAAGGCACTTTTGATAGACACTGTCAACTACTGACACTGTATTTTGGAATCAGAGTATATTTGATAACTTCCGCCTCAAAGGGCTGATGGCTGGAGCACAGACAGAATCAGGTATCGCCTGGGAGGGAGGTGGGGGTGGGTCAAAGCAGATGCCAGTCCATCTTAGGATGAACTCAGGTAAAAGTTGGCTTTGAGAGTGTGCTTCCAGTGGATTCCAGCTGTAGACTCGCAGGCGGGCGGTCCAGAGGAAGAGGGCTCTTCCTCTGGCCACCCCACATCAGGAGCCTGGACTGGGGGAAACTGTGCTCACGAGCCTCAAGCTCCCTGAGGCCCACCAGCACCAGGCTTTCTGAAGAAGAAAAAGATTCCACTTTGATTTGGAAAACAACGAAAACCAAACTTCACAATACAGGAAAGGTGACAGGAAGCAACTTGTATCACAAGCAATAAGCTTCACAGAAGGTGGCATCGCACCGAAGGCCGCACGTCTGCCCTCCGCACCTGACTGCCGTGAACATCCTGGGCCCTTGACTGCAGCCCTGGAGACCCCCGGATCCAGGCCCCCAGTGGGCAGCTGGTCGGTCCAGGCCTGGTGCTGGTGGCAGGAGAGCTGGCCATGTGATTCCGACCATCCTGATGGCATGTGGAGGATGGTGACGTCAGCCCAGGACACAGAGGGCTGCCAACCCCGTCACAGTGTTCCTGCCCCTCGAATGAAGTGGTGTTCTCCGGCGTCCTGCATCCAGAGAATGTGTTAGAGGGTGCGCGTGCACACGAACACACACACACACACACACACACACACACACACACACACACACCACCCTTGGGTGGAGCAACACATCCATTAAAAACTTGTCTTTGACTATGCTCAGAAAAAAAGAAAAAAATATCTTGAATATATTTAGAAGTTTCTGTCTATTTTTAACTAACTCCATATGCTGCCAGTATCAACTTCATGACATTTGCCAAAATAAAGTTTTATTTTTGCCTTTATAAGATTTTGTTGGAAAAATGAAATGAATATTTTACAATAAGTTAATTTAAATAAAAGCATAAAGGTTTTAAAAAAAAAGGTGATGTACAGATGACGATATTCACCAGATGGGGTTTGCTGCTGCTGCTGCTGCTGGCACTGGTTGGGTCTGTCCTCAGGCTCTGGGAGTGGCCTGGTTCAGGTCTCTCCCTCGACTTCTGTGGGAGCCCCCTGCGTCTGCTCTCCAGCACACATGAAAGCTGCTCTGTCACAGCCTCTGGACACTTGGTTGGCTTTGGGGGTCTGTGTGTGGGGGGGGGAAGGACCGTGAGGTGTGCCCTTTAGGCCTAGGGCTGGGCATCTGCAGCTGCCCAGGGTGGCCCTGCCGGGGAGTCCCAGGGCTGTGGGCTCTCTGCTGTAGGCCCGGTTTGGCAGGCAGCCTGCCATCCCAGCCAGCACTGGGGGCGCCATGGCCCTCTTCCTGGCTGCAGGCCTCCTGCACACTCCGGTGAGGCTGACTAGTGACAGACCACGGCAGACTGGATTTGATTTTAATTCATTGTGACTGTGCTTTTATGCTTAGAACAGGCAGCAGGAGGCCAGTTCCGTTGAGGGGTGAGTATATTTCCAAGTTTGTTGTTAGAAATTCCTCGATTGCCAAGATGAGCAGCGAGGTGCAGAATGACTTGCCAACTATTTAAAGGGGTGCGGATGGGGGTGGGCACCTTAGCTCCTAAGGCATTCTAAGTCGGATAGGGTTGTTCTTTTCCCAACTGGTGTCATTTTGGATTTTCAGATATTGCATACTCTCTGGTTTTGAATGAGTCTCCATTACGGTTGAAACACACACACACACACACACACACCCCACACCACACCCCCCAACCCCACATGCAGGGTGGCCATCCGCAGACGTTTCTTCTCTCTCTCAGAACATCCGTCAGTGATTTTCTTACTGTTTTACTTACCCTTGTGCAGGTAGACATGTGGCAAGCCTCAGAACTAGCTGCTACCGCCAGACGAGCGCCATCAGGTAGGTAGCCAGAGACTGTCAGAGTCACGCCCGCGAGCCCCCCTGGGGCGCCCATCCCTGACACAGTATCGGTGAGCAGCCCCCAGAGGAAAGGAACCTGTACTGCCTGGCCAGGGACACTCCACCCCCCAACAGAGCACCGAGGCCCAGCCACTGGAGCTTCACTTCCTTACGGGAGGCTGCAGGCCTTTAAACTGCAGGGTGACCCCTGGATCTGCTGGCTGATGCGCCATAGACGCAGTCCCACGGGGGGCCCACGATGCTCCCCTGCTGCCAGCGAGCCGACAGCCGGGTCACCAGGTGCACAGCGAGAGTTGAAACTGATCCGGTCTCCTGCCCACTCGTGGCCCTCCCGAAGGGCCGAGTCCTTACGGCGGCCAGTGGCGGGGAGGGAGATGTCCCCGTTTTGTGGCATTCGCCGTTCTCTGGGCCTGCTTGTCGCCAGGCCCGGAGCTCCCGCGGCCGGCTGGGTGGGACGTGGCTGCTCGTTCGCAACTGGCGTCATTTTGGATTTTCAGATACCGCGTACTCCCTGGCTTTGGGATGAGTCTCCAGAACAGTTGAAAAGAAGACGGGGGATAGGGCGCCCTAACAGCACGTGCACCCCGTCTTTGCACACGCCCTGCCCCTCCAGAACTTGGCTAGCTGCAGGAACGCCGGCAGCTCAGAAGGGTCCTGCCGTTGCAGGTGGCGCCCGAGTCTTGGGACGCCTCTGCCTGTCCCCAGGTCACCCCCTCGTCCAGGGGCCCAGGAGCCTCTGTTGGTCCACTTGGCCTGGGGCGCGGGCAAAGGAACCCCGACTCAGCCAGACGAGGGTCTGTGGCCAGCTCTGGAAGCCTCTCACAGCCGACGCCGAGGACGCCTCTGGGCCACCACCGTTTGTGTCCTCACCACGGGTGGGGAGAGGGAAGCACCTTATGGGTCTAACCCGCAAACCACATTTCTGAGACGCCGGGAGCCCCGCTTCCGGGTCGGCAGGAGATGCTGCTGCGTGGGGCTGCACCCGTGTGAGTTGCGCCCCCGTTATGAAAAGAACAAAGTTGGGGGGCTGGGGAAGACATGAGAAATGGCCGCCCCGCCTGCCCACCGCGCGGCAAACATGTCGCCTCCACTCCAAAGGCGGCCCGGTTCACCGCTCTCCTGGCAAAGAAACCTTTCTTCAGAGCGAGTGGCGGGGTGCAAAGGCAGAGAACAAAACGCGCGCACATCACAGTCCCCGCAATTCTGTTTGAACAAGCGTATCGATTGGGTCTGGCCCTCTTACATTCCCCCCCCCTATTATTTGAAAAGGTGCATCGAAGTGTAGTGAATTGAACTGGCGGAGCTGAACTTTCCATGAAAACTTAGCGAGGTCTGTCTTCAGTTCAAAGCGTTTGGATTTTAAAGGGCATTTTTAATACGAGTCTGTCGAGTGTTCCCCGCCGCAGCCCCGTCAGGACTGCTCGATGCCCATGAGTCTGGCGCGCGGGGGTGCAGGGGGTGGTGCAGGGGGACTTCGCAGGGGGAGTAGAGTGGGGGCAGTGGCTGCCGCGTGCGCTCCCGGGATAAACAGGCCGCACTCCCAGGGCTGTTTCCTCTTCAGACTGAGAGGGCACGAGACAGGCAGATGAGAAACTGCTGTCACTGTCCTCCGTGCCGCACACTCTACCCCCACCCCCTCCCGCCCCTGGGTGGACCTCACTCATTCTCCCTGGGCCTCCTGAAGGGAGTCGAGGCCTTTCTCTTCTTTGCTAGGCCGTGGTCCCCACAGTGGTCCTCTTGTCATCATGGCCCCAGGCCTTGAAAGCATCCCCCAAAGTCTCCCTCTTTGCACACACAACAATCACCCAGACCCCTACAACCTTCCCGGCTTCTGTGAGTTCCCGGCTCATGGATGGCCCAAGACTCTGCCTTTTGGGACCCTCTGTGATCTAGGAAGTACCTTCTTCTTAGACCCAGCATCCGGATTCAAAGGCAGAATTAATCCTGGGAGCAGCTAGAAGACTGGATACCCCACACGAAGAACCCACGACGTGGGCATCTCAGCAAAGTCCTTTGCCCAAATATCCAGCTTTACAGTGGTGGAACATGGACATGGATCAGAGCCACATAAGCAGAAAAGCGGTTCTCTGGGGCCTTCTCCGCCCACAATGGTGGACACTCCAGCCTCTTCAGATTCTTCCCTGCCTGCTCCGGGAGCCCAGGGGTGCTCCATGAAGCCTCTCACCCGGTCAACGTCATCTCATTCACTCATTCCTGTGCTCAGATGCTGCTCTACATAGAGTGCCACGAAGGAGTTCTTTGAACGACTGAATGCTTTCGCTCTAGCCCCAGAGAGCAGCCCTGGTTCTCTGATGAGCCGGCGTGGTGGGACTCAAGTCCACCCTAGGGAACCAGGGAATCTTGAGGGTGTCACTTAACCTCCCTAAAGTTTAGGTTCCTCAAGTGACAAATGGGATGACTCGGACGGTCTAGTACCTACCTGAACATAGGCTGTGGTGTGGATTAAAGAGACACCCCTCAGCCCCCACCCCGGAACACATGGGAGCCCAAGGCCGAGTCAGCCCTCCTGTTCCATCTTCCCGTGCTGTCTTTTGTGTTCCCACTCTGCATAGCAGGTGTGGAGCCGCCTGCCACTCCTCTTCTGCACCGCTGATTCTCCACCCACCATCCTCTGCCTGTCTGCCAGCTAGCTGCCCTGGGTGGGGAGTGCATTGGCCCTGGGCTTTTGAAGTTGGGGTCTGCCAGGCCAGGCCCCCCAGAGGCTGGTTTCCCAAGCCCATGGGGCTGAGGACAGACACATCCTCGGAGGCCCCCTCCTGCAGCCCCGCGGCTGTCCACCCGACACCACATCAACCCGGGAGCAGCCCTTTGATGTCAGGCCCCAAACTGGAGGCTCCTGCCCTGCTCTGAGATGTCGGGGCTTTGAAGCTGCCCTATAAACGGAGCGTCCAGGAAGGAAGTTGTCTGTTGTACCTCAGAGCACGGCTGGGCCCTGGAAAGGCACCGGGAGTGCCGCAAACATCTGATAAATAATTCTTTCTGGGCCCAGGGAAGAGTCCTTCCATTGAAAGGGGAGGAAAATTCCCTTGACCTTTTCATTGAAGTCCTGGAGTGGGGTGGGGGGTGGGGGTGGTGGTGAGAGCAGTGCTTCTTTTTCCTTACTGAAGCTGCATGGGGCAAGCGGGTTGTCTCTGAGAGGCGGGTCCCAGTGACTGCTCCAACAGGCTTCCCACCCCTGGCTCTCAGCTCCCCACTTCCCTAGGCCAGCCCCAGGGCTCCTCACTGTCCCCGCCTCTTGCCTTGTGGACGGGCAGAAGGGCCGTTCCCCCCTCTCACCCCTGGGCAGGATTCTGCTACCCTCTCTTCATCTTCATAAGCAGAGGCGAGACAGGCGGGACTGTGACCTGGACCCCCCTGGCCCTGACAGAGCCCTGGAAGTGGGTGTTGGCTGACCTGCACGGGGCACTTGCAACCCACCAGGGCCCCTGCTAAGGCTCCTGTGTGTGGCAGTTTTGTGCACCCTTTCTTCCCGGGGAAATGTCCCGCACTTAGAGAAGGCAGCTCAGTGAAGGGTCAGCAAACACCCATGTGACTCGGTCCATATGGGGCACCTGCTCACATCCCACCCACTTGGTAGCCTGTCCCTCTCCCTCAAAGGGCAGCCACTCTGCTGACTTCGGAGGTAGCCTGCTTTTCTTTATTTTATTTATTTTTTTTTAGGCATCACTGCCCTGGTGGTGGGAGTAGGAGGCCCAGCCTTTGCTCCTGGGAGCCGGAATTGAACCTCCATCCCAGTGGGCCGCAGTCCCGCGTACAACCACTACGGCACCGGGGCTCAGCAGCCTGCTTTTCATAGTTGTACTGTGCATGTGATACATGCTAGTTCATTCTGTTTGTTTTCTGAAATGTGTACAAGTGAATAATAGCTTTCTTAATGTCTGGCTTTTTCAAAACTAAACATGTTTAAGATAAACAAGGGTTTTCCAAGGGGGTGTTCATCTGTTTCATGTAACGACACACCATGCATTCTCACTGCTGTATAGTATTCCGCTGATTTTTTATTCATTCTGGATATGTCTACCTTAGCCCGGCTTAAGGCTCCTGGATGGTGCAGTGGTTAAAGTGCTCAGCTCCCACCTAAACAATGGGTGGTATAAACCAGTGGTTCTCAACCCCCCCTACTGCTGCAACCCTTTCATACAGTTCATGTGGTGGTGACCCCCCCAACCTCAAAATGATCTTCATTGCTACTTCATCACTGTCGTTTTGCTACTGCTATGAATCGGGTGACCCCTGTGAAAGAGTAGTCGTTCGGCCCCCGAAGGGGCTGTGACCCACAGGATGTGAACCGCTGGTCTAAATCACTAGCGGCTCCCCAGGAGAAAGAAGTTGTCTGTTTCCAGCCCCCACAAACCCTACGGTGCAGTGTGACCTCCCCCCTCCAGGGTCACTGTGGAGTCTATCAGCAGCAGGAGCTGGGTGGGCTTCCTGGGTTTCTCACAGAAAGCAGAGCCAGAGACAAGAGATTGTAAGCAGACACTTGGGAAGGGTCCTGAGGAACAAGAGGGACGAGGTCAGCAGAAAGGCACCTTCTGCAGTTGGCCACTTGTGGGAAACTTGGGCCCAAACCCATGGGGGTGTACAAAGTTGTCCACTTGAAGTATGAGAGTGGGGAGCATTCATCCTGCAGCTCGGAGACCAAGCGTCCTCCCAGGGGAAGCTGACTGTCACCCTTCCAGAGCATACCCCCATGCAAGGGGTTCCCACAGGACTCCACAGAAGCCGCAGAGGGGCCCTGGGGCAGAAAGACGGGTAGCCATCACACGGCCTGGGGCACAAGAAGTATGTGACAGAGTCTCTGCAATTGCACGCAGTGAAAACACACCATGTATTGGCTTTTCATTTCCATGTACCTTCTGAAGAACAGACATTGTGTAATTGAGTTTCTTAATCTTGTCCTTCATGGTTTTGAGTGGGTTTTTGTTTTACTTAAGTCATAAAGATGGTCTCTGGTATTTTCTAGGCGCTTGTTTCGTCTTTTTGTTAGATCTACCAGTACCAAAATTGATTGGCAGGTAAGGTATGAATAGACACCAGGTTTCATTTTCCCCATGTAGCTATCCAACCTAGTAAAGATCGGATCATCTGCTGTCAGTCGATGCTGACCCGTGGTAGGGCTGTGTATAGACATAGAAATCTCTTCTCTCCTCCCTGCCTACGTCCATCTTCTCTTCTGTGGTTCACAGCACTTTTGTTATATGCTTAGGTATAATTCTGCTTTTACTGTTTGGGATTTGTACAGATTCTGTGGGTAAATGAAGAATCTTACTGGTTCTTTTTCAAAATGGAGCCCCACCGATTTTCCTTCAAGGACTTCAATTACATTTCTTTTTTTGGGGGGGGTGGGGCATCACTGCTCTCCGGTGGTGGGAGTAGGAGGCCCAGCCCCACTGCTGGAATTGAACCTCCGTCCCAGTGGGCCGCAGTCCCGCGCACAACCTCTACGCCACCGGGGCTCAGCCCTACATTTCTATCGTCTGTTTCTCACTCCTAGGAAATAGTATTGCATAAAGCAATAATTCATTGCATCCAAGCTGGAATTTTACCTGTCAGCTAGCGAGTCTCTTCTCAGAGTGAAGTTACTTCGATCCTCATGTTCTCTGAAGGAGTGGGGCTGTTTTTGACACCAGCAATGACAAAACCCACAAATGTTCATTGGACGTGAGCACTTTACAAGTGTAGGGCAAACCATGCGGAAATGTTCCCTAGTCATCAATGACATGCTTAAGGTCTGTGCACATCGCCAGATGCAAGGCAGCCCGGGGCTAGCATCTCGGAAGGAAAATTTTTGTGTTTGTGATAAGCAGCACTCTCTAAAGCATGGGCAGGTGCCTGTCTTACCTGGATCTAAGGTCAGTTTTTCTGGATTTCCTTTTTGGACATTTTGGGACATATTCCTTGTGGAGGTCCGTCCTGTACAAAGTGAGATGTTTTGTAGCAATCTAGACCTCTGTCTTCTCAGTTGGGCTAACTGCCCCGTG